>BJBW01003913.1:37599-76713 GCA_004320125.1 Scolopax mira
TAATGCCTTTTTTGGTTGTTCTCCCCACAATTGAATGCCTTGACATTTTGGCAGAGTTTTTTGCTGCTGTGTTTTATTTTTACAATCCAGAAGAGAGCCTAACAGTGGCCAAAATTTATTTCCATAACACAGAATATCTTACTTTGTAGTGTAGTCACACTCACACTGTAGTCACAAAGAATACAAGAAATGGATGGAGCAGCCAGATCAGCAAGCAATGCCACCCAAGGGAATGAGATCCTTATCGGAGGTGAAGTGGTAACCTCGACTACCGGCCTGGCAGCATTGATATTTTGCTTTGTCATTCACCAAATCCAAAGAAAACTTACTTTTTCCCTCCCTGGTGTGAGGATTCTGAAGTTCATCTTATATTTCATGCTCCATTCCTTCTGTTTGGTGGTTGCCAAGTCCCTGTTCATCTGAATGGGTGAGGCTGCTCCTGGTTCAGCGGTGGAGGTGGAGGGAGGTGAGAATGGTGACCTCTGAGCTGCCTTTCATACACAGTTCTTGGGTATGTCCACTGAAAATTTAATTTAATTTAATTTGCTCAGCAACAAGAGGGGAAACCAGCCAGTTGTGAGGTTCCTTTCGCAGCCCTTGTTGGGGTGTAAACCACCTTTTGTAGGCGAGTGTAGCCTGGGAAGCGATTTAGTGCTGGAAATATCAGCAGAAGTCAGTAGATGGTGCTGCTGAGGTGGCTGAGAGCCTCCCAGGGTGACCTTAGGAAACTGTCACCCTCTGTCCCTTTGCAGTTGTACTGGGCTGAAACAAGGAATGCAAATGTACTTGTGACAGCACTTAAATACTTGCGTTTCGGTAGCTTCATTGGGGCTTAAAATGCGCAGTCAAATCTCTTCTTGAATAACAACCTCGATTTCCTAATTTGTGTGCTGGGCAAGTCAGTACATTTCGTTAGGGCTCGGAAAGCGTGTGGGTGTGCAGGAGCCTTTTCAGCAGCCTCTTCAGTGTAACACTCTCCAGATGTGCTTGTGCAGACACCAGTCCCGGGGCCAGCTTCCCTCAGCCCATGGGGGTCAGTCAGTCAGATCCTCGGTACTTTAATTCCCTGTGTAAAACGTGTACTGCAGCCCCGTGGAACTCTGGGAGAAGTGCATTGCTGGCTGTGATGCTGTGGTGTAAGTGCAATGATGGCCATTAGGCATCTGGGTGCGTAAGTCAGGCATAAATAACAGATGCAAAGGGCAGATGTGAATTGGGACTCCTTTATAAACGGGTGGTGTTTGTGGGACAGAGAGGAAGAGCATGGCCAGTAACTTCCTAAGGGAGTTCTTTCACAGCAGAGCGTTAGCCCGTGTCAGGTCATGCACTATTATGCTCTCAGGAGCTTTAGATCTGTTTCCACAAGTTAGTCCATTAAAATGAGCTGTGGCCTTTGCCAGCGCTCCAAGAGGCTTTGCTCATTTCCTTCCATGTGAGGGCTTCAAAGTAGCTTATTACATGTAAGAATAGCAGAGACACATAAAACAGGTTAAGTCTGGGGGGAAAACTAAATAGCTAAGCTTATCCTGTTCAGCAGGGGGGAAAGAGCATCTCCATCTCCTCTCTGCTCCAGCCAACTCTGCCTTAACTTGACTGATTTTTTTTTTTTTTTCTCAGCAGAGATCTTGAAACAGATGGTTGTAAATAAGCGGTTTTACATATTCAGTGTTCTGTATTATGGCCACTGCTCTTGGTTTGCTGACTTGGAATGAGAAATCCAAGCCAGCCTGTTTAGATGAACCGAGAAATGGCCCTTCCTCAATGCGTGGAAGCTCAAGAGTATGGAGCTGTCATTGATGTCTCTTTAGATTCCTTCCAGAAAGTGGCCCTAAACCATGGGGACAAATTCTCTGCTGCCTTTTTGAAACCTTTTGTTCTGTCTAATTGCAATTGTGAGAAGTTGATGCTCAGCAGAGCCCTTGCAAAAGCAGACTGGAAGGAATCTGGCCACTGAGATCCTCATCAAGATCTTTCTGCTTTTTGCCCAAAGCTGCGTAGCTCATAATGGTCCTTCTCTGGGATTTACTGGTTTAATATTGTGCTGGTGTATCTGCATTGCTTTCAAGCAGTTGAGAACACAAGGAAAGGAGCTGGGGTCTATTTGTACATTTCATAGAGACACACTTATTTATTTTGAGCTTTGATGTGTCTTGCAAGACTTCAACCTTCAAGGTCAGTGCTCTCTCTGTATTAAAAAGTGGCCGGAGTAGGGCATGGCTATTGAACTGTCTCTTCATCCTTCAGGTAGTTTTGGGGCAAGCAGAGCAGTCTGGGAGAGATTGCAGAGCTCCAGCAAAACTGCAGCTAATCCACCTAATAGTTTTCTGGCTTCTAAACCAGCATTTTCACAACTGCAGCTGTTTTTATTAAAAACTAAAAAAGAGATGACTCCACTGTTTCTTCTGATTGTTCCTCTAACAGCCCCAATGCTGCCAGCAGCCGGGATGGCCTGGACAATGAAACAGGAACAGAATCAGTTATTAGCCACCGGCGAGACAGACATCGACGCAGAAATAGAGAAGGGCATGAGGATGGTGAGTCCTATTTAATTTTTCCCTTTTTTCATTCAGAAAGAACATTTTTCTGATAATCTTTTGGAGCAAGAACTGCTTTTGCATGAATACTGCAGAAGAGAAGTGTGTCTGCATTCCTGCGTGCTTTCAGGGACTATTATTATTTTAATGGAATAATTTGATGATTGCTTTGAAACTCTTTGAAGCTCAGCATTTTCAAAGAGGTCTGGACAACCTGCAGTTAAGTGGCAGGGAGATTCTTTTTGACAATATACAGGACTTTCTGTAGCATTAGAAGCTGATTAGTTTGGAGAGGAATAACAACACACAATGCTGTGCTCCATGCTGTCACAGTGAGGCTGCCTCCATTATTCAAGGTAGAATTCAGGTAGTATTCAAAGGTAGAACAAGTTACCTGTATGATGGGGTTTTGCAGCATAGACCATTTGAAACTCTTAGTATTTTAACATTGCAAGATCTGAGCCAAAGTCCTTTGAAATAATTTCTGTTGATTTCTCTAGGCTTGGATCAGCAGTAGTGGTTTATGCTGGTGTTACTACAGCACATTGGCTCTGAAGGTCTTTTTTTATACATAAATACACCCGAAGTACACATATAAACTACAGAAGTTCATCTCTTGCCTCTAGTCTGTACATCAAAGTAAGGTGGTTTTTTTCATTTGTTGCCAGACCAGAATTTCCAGGCTTAATTAAGAATTAATAGGTGCCACCCATTGAGTTTAAAATGGTCCAGAATATGGAATACTTGGACCCAAGAGATGCCATCACAGGCTTTATTCACAGCTCCACCCACTAAAGTATTTGCCTCTGGTTAGAAGACCAGAAGTCATATATAGACTGTGTGGGTTAGAAGCAGGTGGCTTTCTGTTCATTTAACCCTTCCAACTTGTAACTGCCTCTGAGTGAGTCGAAATGACTCGGTGGGTGGAGCAGAGAGTTGTGTGGCCCTGGCTGCACATTCCTTTGGGAAATCACGGGAAGAAGCAGACTCTTCTAATAGTCTTTAACATCAGTTTAAACTAGTGCCAGTGCGTGTCTTGCCATGGACATTCACGGCAAATAGTCCAGATTGCTCACACCAGGCTTCTGCCTTCTAGTGGTCTGAAACTGGTTCATACTTTCCCCTTTAGGCTGAAATGGGATAAAATTTCCTTCTTCTGTCTGTCTAAGCTCTGCTCAGGGAAGGACAGGTCACTCAGTAATGCAGACATCACCCCTTCTCAAAACAGTGTAGGCCTCCTACGTGAAACAGGTTACACACATGAGCAAGAGGTGAGTTCTGTTAATGTGCGTAAAGCAAGGACAACTTCTGTATCATGTTGGTCTCAAGAAGTCTATTATTTAATGTCCATTGGTCATAATGCTTTATTTAAATTCTCCAAACCACCAGTGTGTTATTTTCAGTTGAAAGCATGTCTCCAAAATGTACAGTTCAGCACCATATCCTGAACTGAAGATTAAAAGAAGAGTCTTTTTCCTCTCTTATCCTGGAGAAGGATTTTAAGGCCTCTAATGGTCACACATTAATAGAGTCATTCTTTTCTTGAGTCTTCATGTTTCCTTTGTCTGGAGCAGAGCTGGATGTGAAATGTGGGAACAGTCACAGGAGAAAGGGGACAAGGATGGAGGAAGGGCAAGGAGGTTGACACCTGGTCACAGCTATTTCAGGGGCAGAAACTGTGCTCACTTGTCATTATGAAATAGTGGTAAATCCTCCTTTCCCTGCAGAAAGAAGGAAATGCAGTGAGAGTGTTTGATCTCGATCCTGTAGAGACTTGTTCAAATAATACCCAAATTACAGCTCCAGCAGTTGGCAGCGAGGCAGGATGAGGGCTCATCATTTGGGGCTCTCGTTACTCAGAGGTTTGTCCCACAGGTATTAACGATGCCGAGTCACCAACACAGAGGTCCTACTGTCAGCTCTCCGTGTTGTGTTTGTAACTGTTTGAGCTCTTTACTGGTATAAAGGGAATGACAAAGAATTACTCACCCCAACAATATCCCTGGATACTCTGCAAAGGGAAAGATTTGCTCATTCCACAAGATAAAATGAACAGTATATTATAGCCTTAGTTTCACAAAGAGGTTGAACTGAGAGGCTCAACAGAATGAGGTTCTCATTCTGACTTGGGAAAACCCCAGGGCAGGGAAGAGAAGGGAAATAAAGGGAAAATATGCCAAAGTAAACGTAAGTAGAAACACAGAATTCTAACTGTGAGCTGTGCAGGAATATCTTTATCTTGTCTGGCGTTCGGGGACCAGTGCTGTTTGCAGAGTGTGACAGAAGCTTCCTTTTAAATTAGCCACTGGTTTTCACTTAAATGCCCTCCCACCTCCCTCTGCTCAGCTCCCTCATGAGCAGATGAGAATTCCATCTTAATCTCCCAAATGCGTTTAAGTTTTATCTTTTAGAAACATTGAAATAATACTCAGTAATGAGCTCTGTAGGTACCATTAGTTGTAGGCAATTATTTATTCCTTCTCATTAGGGGTTAGACCCACGAATCTGTCTTTGCTGCCCCGTCGTTCTATGGGAGTAATAATCTTTCTTAAACCACAATTCTTAATTCATAAAAAGACCATTTCAATGCCTTTCTCTGTGTGTTTGTGTGTGTGCATATTTGTATTTTAAGGTATAATGATGATTATGTTGTGGTTTATATAATGATGCTGCATATGCAGAGATTTTTTTAATATTTTTTTTTTGAGAGCAAGACTTTGTATCCAAAGAGGGTTTTGTATGAATTGGGGAAATAAGTCTTTTCCTGATCACCTTTCATACTAATTGGTAGCAAATCTATCCCTGGCATTAGCTTCATATAAAATTAGGCCGAAAGAGTTGAGCTGTCAATATGTCAGAGCTCTGCTTTCTCTCTTAAAGCAACAAAAGTCCTTGCTGCTTTGGGACATTGACAGAGCCCTATTAAGTGAAAGTGGAGCGAGGATCTTAATTAGGAAGGTGGGAGGTCTGCCTGGCACATGTTCCTGGGACCCCTTGCTGGCCAGAACAAAGCTCCCACCTCACTTTCCCGAGAAGGAGTGGGAACAGGGGACTGCAGAAGCTCTAATTAGGGAGGTAATTAGGGGGACAAGATTTCTTTGCTGTCAGAGGATGTTTTAGGGGGGCTCTGACCAGCCTGCAGATGTCAAGTGTCGACACCAGTGTTTCAACACCTCCTTTGCTGTGGGGTGAACTCCACTGTTGTGCAGGCAGCTGGAAACCGCCGGAGAACGACCCCTGCCTTCAGAAGCTCTGAATGTGGGGCACGTTTGTGGATCCAAACCTTTGGGAAGAGGAGCTGGGGCAGATTTGCTGTCCTCGCTGCAGTCTGTGCTGTTCTTTACATGTGCTGAGGAATCAGAACAGAAAGGGCTGGCACTACACAAGAGTTGCAAAAGGGCCTTTAACAGTAGGAGCTGAAAATACCGTTCTCTGCAATTGTTGTTCTATAAAGACTCTGTCATCTCTAAAAACTCTGAGGTGGCTGGGGAGCCCCTGGGGTTCTGAAGTGACCAGATGGCCCTGTGTGGGGTACTGGCAGTGTAGGATGATGCCTGTGAGAGCAGGAGCTCCATTATGGGATGTAGTCTATCTTGGGATAATGTCTAGAGCCTTTCTTGGGTTGCCCCGTTTAAGGGTTCCAAAGAGCTTCAAACACAAGATGAGAGATGTAGGAGTCAGGTGGGCACAAGCATAAAGGACAAGGGGTCCTCCTTTGGTAGGATGAGGGGGAACAGTTTTAAATTGAAAGAGGGAAGATTTAGATATTAGGAAGAAATTCTTTGGGGTGAGGGTGGTGAGAGCCTGGCCCAGGTTGCCCAGAGAAGCTGTGGCTGCCCCATCCCTGGAGAGGTTCAAGGCCAGGATGGATGGGGTTTTGAGCAACTTGGTCTGGTGGGAGGTGTCCCTGCCCAGGGCAGGGGGTGGCACTGGATGGGCTTTAAGGTCCCTTCCAACTCAGACCATTCTATGAGTCTATAAATCAGGGGTGGACAGTGTGATACTCATCATTCAGAGGCCCCGATCCCTGCACACACGGATGGGCTCGCAAGTCTTCATTGAAAAAGTAGTAATATTTCCTGTTAATAATTAGTAAAGGTTTTCTGCAGTAGTGGGGACTGGGAGCTCTATTGTTTTTTCTCCTAACTGGGAGCCTGACTGTGACTTCTTCCAAGACGCTCTCACCTTTGTTCCCTGTGCTGGCACAGAACCTTCTTTACAGCTTCCTTCAGCAGATGCTGCTCTGCCCTTTTCCACTTTCATGACTTATTTGATTTAGTGCTTTGATGTGTTTTTGTCCCTCAGGCGGGACCTTCTCTGCTGTTGATAAAAGTCAAAGAGGACATATTTTAACCTCCGAGGCTCTGCTTTATTCTCATCTCGGTGACACACTGAAAGGCTTTTGTCAGACCCTCTCGGTGAACTCTCACGTCTCCTAATGAAGACCCAGGAGCGGGGGGGCCGGGGGGTCAGCAGGGCAGAGAGTCCCTGGTTATTAGTGGGACAGGCACTGAACCAGAGCCAGAACGGGTCTTGTTTAGACTAAGGACTTGGATACCTGTGAGTATTTTATGAATAAATCCCTTATAATCATGGTTTGGGAAAGTGCTCACTCAATTATAACAGTTCCTGCCCCCCACCCTACAAACAACGTTGGTTAAATTAGAAAAAATTAGAAAAGGGGATTTTAACTGGTTAGAGAGATTACAAAAACTTTATGGATTTAAACACGCACGTTAATTACACAGGAAACCTTTGGTGTGAATTCAAGGCTACTTGGTGCTGTTTCTGAGGTATAAAATATTGGTAAAAATGAAGTATTTGCATACTGGTAAAGCCACTTTTATCTGTTGGAGCCCAGTACAGGAGATTTTCTATTAAAAAAAATCTAGTTCAAACAGGAAATACATGAAGTTGAACCCATTTTTTCAGTTTACAATTTAATAGAGAAGATATATCTGGGAAAAGGCAAGGGAAAAAATGTAAACAGGAGGTATTATTCGTTTATTGAACTCCTCTGATCTAGTATATAAACCAGGGGTATTTTATTTGGACTATCTAGAAATATGGATGTTGATCTCAACTATTGGTGTCTCTTCAGATCTGCAAAATGAGACTAAAAGCCTTTTTCTTTACCTCACATCTGTTCACCCCTTCAGTTCCAGCTGAATCCAGCTGTGTGCTGGCTTTTAGGGAAACTGAAGTGAACCTTTTAAAGTGCTCAAAGAACAATTCCCTTCCATTTTTTATTTATATTGAACGATAGGAGAAGGGTCATAAATTGAAGTTTTAATTTATGCAGGCAGGTCAAGATTTTGCAAATCGGATGCTTTTAAAAAATATTTTTGTATAATAAATATATTTAATTATAATATTGATATAATAATAGGATGTTTATATTTGATAAAAGAAGTCACTACAGAAAAGCTAAGAGTTAAAAGAGGAAAACTAGATTTACATATGGGCTTGTCCTTTGTTGGAGTCTCTCCTTTGCATCTCTGTGGTGGGACCGAGTTTGGGTCCCTGGACGTGACGTGCAGAAAAGAGCACAGAGACTGACACCCTGTTTCCAAAGGCAGGGATTTGAGGTCCTTTTCCATCGCCTGCTGTAACTCTGTGGAATGGGCTCAAAGGTGCCAAGGACTTTCTGCTCTCCCACCGTGGAGGGTGTTGGGATGGGAGGGCAGCCTTCCAGGTGCGGTCCTGCTGCCGGCAGCACAAGCACAGGGCACACTGAGTCATGGCAAACAGACAAAACGTGCTCATCACTGCCATCATTCAGCCACCTCCACTCATCTCTGCCATTCACTTTCTTGGTACCGAATGCTTGTGAGGAATCCAAGCCCCACGTAAAATACCCTATTGGTCTGTGTCTTGCTTTCTAAGAGGTGTGGGCTGCTGCCTGCTGTGATCTGATTTCCCTGGCAGCCCTGTGCATGTGGGAAATTTGCTTTCCTTCCCCATTAGAAGACAGGAATGGGAGGGTACAAGGTTTTTCTTTGCTTATTTTTTCTGGTGGGTCCCCTGGACCTACAAGACAGCCCTCAACCACATGCTTTGTGTTTTCTTTGAGTGCTGGAAACATGATACCCTGCGACTCGGGATCCCATGCCAGTAGGACTGTCCTTTTTATTTTGTTTATTTTTAAGGACGTGGCCTGGCTTCTATTGGAGTAATTTGTCCCAAGTCATTCGAGCAGTAGATGTAACTTGCCCACCCCCTGAAAGCATTCATTACCAGGGGAGGGTTTTGCTTTTGGGAGCAGTTTCCAGTCTGGATGGAAGAACACTAAGGTCAGTGAGGCAGGAGCTGGCAGTCGTCATCCCCACGTCTGGTGGCTTTGGGGGACAAAGGGGGTCCTGGCAGAGCCATGCTGTGAGTATTCCCTGCAGGGGGGGCTGGAGAGAGGCTGGCCAGCAGCAGGGAACCGGTGGCTGAGGCTGCTCGGCTATAGGAGAAAGGGTTGTGAGGAGGAGGAGGAAGGACCTGAGGGTTTTCCATATGGCTGAGGGTGACCGTAGGCTGCAGGAGAGACCAGGAGAGAGAAGATCACTTTGACATTAGAGACGGTGGACTTTTCCAGGAGGGTAGGTATGATTTCAAAATGCTGTTCTCTTGGAAATATTAAAATTTCATAGACACTTGTTAAAAGCCACTGGTTTTCATAGCCAAATAATCCATAATCTGAGTCAGACGGCAAACGCACCTGGATGGTGTTAGAGAACATTTACTTTTTGAAGAGCTCAGGTCAAAATCTTTAACAAATAGGGTGAATCTGTTTTAAATTTAGCATTAGAGTTACTAACTCGGCATCTGTGGTAACACCACACGAGAATGCTGAGACCATTGTAATATTAAGCCTCGCTGCTGTTAATGACACTGAGAGTAAACGCTAATTTACACAAAGTATCATCATCCTGCATTTGTCCTAATTCCTTAGGCTTGTGAGGAAAGACTAATGAAAAACTCTCAGGGAAACAGGGAGTTGAAAAAGGTTTATGAGAACTGTAGTATCGCTTGGAAGGATCATCATATTAAATGTCCCATTTTAACAAATTAATTAATGCCGTATTGTATTTGTTTCAGTTTGTCCTGAAGTCAGGACAGTCAAAAAACTTGAAACTTTCTGAAACATTTGAGTGGCTGAGCCCTGGGAGCAGCTGAGCTTTGCAGTCCTCATTAAATTACACAGAAACTGCAAATGTTCACAGCTGCTGAAAGTTTTGTCCTTTTGTGAGAAGTTAATAATTCAACCAATAGAGCGTCTGCACTGTGGTGTCGAAGTGCACACAGATAATGGCAGGGCTTGTGGTTGGAGAGGGTGTTTGAGGTACCTGAGACAAAGTTCTCTCAGTTTTAAGTCAAGCACAGATTTCACTGGAACAAACAGAAACCTCGGTTTTGATACCGAGGAGGGTCCAACCCTGGTTCTAAGTGAAGACCTTAAAATGCAAATCTCTATGGGTCTCAGCCAGCCGTGAGGATGGACACAGTGAGGTCCCTCACCTCCCTGCAGTGGGGCTGTGGTTTGCCCTGTGCCAAACTGCGACTGGGTTTGTGAAACTCTCTGCCTTACCATTTTTAATGAGGATGCCCATATTTAGGGCTCTAGGCTTTAAGTGCTCCGTGTCCCAACAGAGCAACCCATCTGCCTTAGATGTTCCCTCGAACAAGTGGGGTTGCTCCACCATTGGCATTTACATCAGGTTAAACTCAGAAACATTTTTCTCTTGGCAGATACTTGCAGAAGTAGATGGAATTTATTAATGAGAAGCACACATATATGTTTAGGGCTTTTTTTAATCTTGAGTGAAAAGTTCCTTCACCTTAATTTCCTAAAACCAGAAATTTTATGAGAGACAGGAAAACTATGTATTTAGATCTGAGATATGTTTCTTTAATATATTAAAATAAGAGGTCATTTTAAAGAAGTCCCAAATCAGTATACTCTCTAGTAGCCTGTCTATATTCTAAAGAGTTATTATGTAAATTCCAAAGGTCTCTTTATGGGTGGTTATTGGGATAAAGAGGCTGTGTCATATTCCAGGACCCCATTAAAATTGTGGCTATAAAAGGATTTGGACTTTCAGAACCCATCTGTGGGTTGTGTCCTGCAGATGTGCTGACGGAGTCTGGGGTGGAAATGGCAAAGTCAATGCCATTTGTTCTTTTTGTTCTATTTCCCCAGTCCTTCAAGATACACTGCTACCAGACGCGCTTCTCTTGGGCACAGCCTTCCTTGGGATTATGTCATGGAGAAAGAGCATGCAAAAAATACATGTATTTTTCCTAATCTTTGAGTCTTCAGGAATGGAATTTTCCAGTGCCCCAGCAGGAGCCCCGAATTGGCTCTTTTTCCCTCTCACACTGTGTGTGAAAAAGAACTGCTGGTGGGAAGTAGCTGGAAGTACACCTGGATGTGTCTGGTGGACTCGGACAGAGCGATAGACACAGCCCGTGCTGGGGATTTCCCCCAGTGGGCACAGCCTGGGCAGGGAAATGGTCACTCCCACCTTTTTGAAGTGTTTTGGTAGGAACCAGCCACAGCAGGAGAGGCAGCAGGAGCTCCAGGCGCAGCAGCGTCCCCCTCTGAGACCCACTCCCCCTGGGAGATACTGTCACACGTGGTGTCACCACCTGCTGAGGCCACTGGAACCAGTCAGATGCTATCCAGAAGCACAGCCCCGCGTGTGTCGCTGTAGGTATTAATACTCATTTCAACTGAAGTTTTTAAGCAGTCAGTGCCCTTATTTTGTGCAGGGAAACTGAGGCAGCCTTCAGCTGGTTAAAAATTCTCTCTGGTCTTAAAACTGTCCTCTGTGTGAAAATTCCCCCCTGAGGAATAAAGAGCAGAGAGTGTTGGTGTGGGCCATTAATTCTTCATAGTGCTTGTGAATTGATCAAGTTTATGGATGGGATAAATTATTTGCCTGCTAATGAATGAAAAAACTGTTTGTATTATTTGTGGGATTAGCAATCCTGTTCCATCTGATAAAAACACGAGTCTAAGCTTCAAGTTTATACTCTCTGAAACAGCAGCAAACATGCACTTTAGGGGAAATTTAAACTGTAGGATGTTCTGGTTTCAGCTCCTGTCAATAATTATGTCGACTATAAAATAATTCCAATGTGTTGTATGTGCCTGCTGTGCTGTAATCCTTCATATATCTTGGGCCAAGCAGGAGAGGAAGAACATTTCTTATAAAAAATGCTTATAAGAACAGTACAGTAGGGAGAGAAAACTTGTATTTGAGCCCAGTGCTGAGCAGTTAGAGCTGGGTGACCGCAGAATTATTTTATTCTTTAGTGACATAAATATACAGCTAAATTTTGAAGGAAACTTGCTTAGAGACAGTCTTTTAGGATGCTAGCAGGGAGCAAATTCAGATTTGGAACTGGGAAGTTTCTTACTAGTAGTGAAAAAACACACAACTGCTGACCCTGGGGTCTGGTGTTTACAGACAGGAAAAACAAATTAGCTAAGTTAGAATTTTATCTAGTGGAAGTATTAGGCAAATGACTCCAAGTCAATAAAATAGCAATCTGCTCATAGAGGTTTTTAAGGACAAACATTTTCCTGAGTAACTAACCTTTAATGGATGAGGTGTGACTCTTTGAAACGTGTCCTGGTTTCACAGCGATCCTCATTGCAAGGCTGCAATCTATAGAGAGCTACCTTTAATTGATGGCATCCAGAATTCTCAGCAGAGGGGTGGATACAGGATGGAGTCTGGAGCGGAAAACGTCCACAAGAGTGAGAGCTTTTAGACCACCCACTTGGAATGAAATGAAGAATCCTCATTGTCTGACAACGGTGACCTGCGACGGGAAAGAGGGGACTGGAGATTTCCAGGGGCACTCGAGACAACCCACCTATTGATCACCAGAGGCACCACCCGTCCCTCCCCAGCTGTATAAACAGGCTGGTTTTGCTCAGAAAGATGACAAATTCAGGCTGGCAACTTTCTTTCTGGGCTGTATACTTAATAGTAACCAAAGCCAGTTATAAATAAAGTATCTCTGATCAGAGAAGGTCGCTGCCCAAATTTGCCTCCTATTTATACCAGTTAAATGTGGATAAAATGCAGGTCGTAGTTTTCTGTAACCTGCAATTCACCCAGTCCCAGCTGGGAAAGCTGCTGCTGAGAGGGACTTGCTTTTAATATCGAGGCTCAGTTTAATGTCAGCTTCTCCAAATGAAATCGGCATTTTCTCCCAACATCAATGTTGTTACTTTTCTAAGTGGCAAGCGACGAACAGCAGAGGAAGGCAGGAAAAACAAGCACAGTAATAAAAAAGATGGGATTTTTTTCAAGTGGAGAAATGTCAGTTTTCTCCACAGCTGATGCTTTGACTTCCATCCTCTTCAGAAAAACTCCAGAGCCTGTAGGGGTGATGGTGCGACGTGCATTGTGGTAGTCCAGCAGACTGATTTGGGGGTGATGATGTTCTCACAAACCAACAACTGCTCCTGAAATTAGGTTTAAAGGTGAAGTGTGTTGAGAATGAGAAAAGGGGTTCGTGTGTTCGGTGTATGGGAGTTACCTGGCTGCTGCATAGTGCTGCCAATGGCAATGGGAGCTGTTCCAGATCTCTTTCCACTTCTCACATATTTGGGTTATACAAACCATTGGACTCAGAGACTTTAATTCACTCCACAGTTTCTGATGTTTTGCTGCGTGGAAGCAAAAATTAAATGGACAAGGTGGCTTTTATATTTAAGTTGAGGCTGAAGAGACTGGGGTGGATTTGTCCGATGCTGTGATTAAGCATCCAGGTCTGGTGAAACATTTTGAACTCTAGGCTGCACTGTATGAAGACTTATAAAGACTTATAAAATGAATTTATAGCCTTAGAAAAGGAAGAATTTTAATTGTTCATATCTGTGGTTGAGGGAAAGGTGGTTTTATGGGTGAGATATTAATAGAATTCATCAAGGAATGTTGTTTAATGTTTTATGTGCTGCTAGGCCTATCCATTCCAAACTCAACTTGTGTTATCTGCTGCTTTTCCAAGATATTCCTATGTACCTTCCTATTACATCAACTTATCCTGGCCATTCTGAGTGATGTTCTGGCACCATTATAGCACTTGTCCATGCCTGCTATGTCTGCCTCGATGCCTTTTTGGCTCACCATGAACTGAGCCACAGACAAATGACAAAGTTAGGAAGAACATAGGTAGGCAGAGGGGCCAGCCAGTGCAGGAGGCTTCCCAGCTGATGAATGAACTCAGGTTCTCACAGAGCTTGGTTTTGGCTTGAAGACCCTCCTGCAGAGCTGTCTGGGGATGTCTGTTTGAATGTTGTGCTGCTCCCAGTGCTGCTTCTTCCCTCCTCCTCCTCCTCTTTCCCTAGTAATACTCCATTTGCTTTGTTTTCCCAGTCCCTCGGATCAATGGCCACCCGAAACTGGACAGGCACCGGGAGCACCCTCCTGGCTATGACAGCTCTTCCACCATGATGAGCAGTGAGCTGGAATCCAGCAGCTTCATCGACTCTGATGACGATGACAACACGAGCAGGTAAGGCTATATCTCCTGTTCTTAGTTTTCCTTTCTTTTCTTATTTTTTTTCCTTCTACGTGTGGTTTGAGCACTGACAATTTGTCAGTGCCATGATGTTGTGTATAGTCACTGCTCTGAGAAACAAGCGACCTTATTGGGGTCACTCTCCAAACTGCTGCTCTTCCAATGAAGAGAAAACTTCCCTTCCTGTTCTTTCCCTTTTAACAGCAAGAATGATCACATTTTAAGATCAAAGCAATGTGCAATTGTCTACCTATTTATAAAGTAATGGTGTGAATATTGTAATGAAACACCTTCAGCGTAGATTCCTAATAAGTCTGCACTTCACTAAAGCTGAATTATAAAGGAATTCCTGTGTAATTGCATTCTCTGAGGCCTGTGAGCAGTACAGGAATTCATCAAAGTTAATGCAAAGGAAGGCTGGGATGCTGTATATTTATGACTCTTTAATTATTTTTTTCTTTTTATGCAGACAGAGAGAATGTGAATTATTCCTTGCTTTTTGCAAAAAAAAGCTCCCCATTTTGAGACATCCTTGTTAATCTCTAAAGATATTTCTGTTGTTCCATAAAAGGATTATAAACCAATATGTTTCTCTGATTAAAAATACCTATCTTTAAAGAGGTAACATCAATTAAAACTAATACTCTTCCCTCTCTTGGCTGCAGTGAGAACATCCTTGAACACTGTCTCTAGAGCATTACAGATTTGTATTAATTGTCAGAGAAGATAATTACAGATCTCTGGTGCTTCACAGAGTTCTGTACCTAAAATAAATAAGCTGCAACGTGATATTCGTAAATTCTAGGTAGAATACTTCAACATTTGCTGTGTTTGCAAACAGATAATTGAACTCAGTGGAGCTATTTGGTCTTGCAGTTAGTCACAGCTTAAAAAACGGTTGAAGAACCGAAGCAGTTCCTTCAAATCCTGTTCCTTCAAATCCTATTTCTAAAGGGTTGAAAGGGCAACAAAATGAACATTTAAGATTTGGTCCTGAATTAGTTACAAGAACTTATTTTGCAGTTACGGTGAAGTTGCCAACACCTGAAGATACAGAAAATTAACCTTCTGGCTGCTTTGTACTTCACCTGGATATTCACGTGCGTAAAGGCTTGGCAGGCTCAGCAGTTAACCTGAATGTGCTCAAAGCCTTCCTGAAGCCTTTAGGGCTTCTAACCCTCCTTCCCTCCCTCAAACATCAAGCCCACAAAAACAACAACAACCCTGCAGCTGATTTTTGTTTCTTGTAAATAAATTAATCATTTCCATGGCAGCAAGATATGCAGTAGGGCAGGATTAGCACAGCCAGGGTGGCCGCTGAAGCACATTATACTTCGACCCAGCTAAATCTTTCTCTATTAATAAAGTAAAGCTTCCTGCATCTGACCTGAGCAGAAAGAGACTCTTGGAAGCTGCTGCACGGGCCTTTTCCTTTCTAGGCTGGGGCAGAAGCTTTTGGCAGCGAGAGTAGCTGCCAGGCCAGCTAGTCAGGAAGAACAACTCGATGGAATGCTCCAAGGTATGCTGTTGTGTCGGTGATGATGTTCTCCAGCAGATGAGAGATTGTGCTGGCAGGGAGAGGTTTTCTTTAGAGGCAAATACGGCCAAATAGAAAATGGAGCGTGCTCCAGATCTGCTGGAGACAGCGGCCTGGGGAAGAAGAGGTTGAAGGGGGTAAGTTTGATGAATTCTGGGGTCAGAACCTGCATTGTAAAAGGAGATTTGTATGTGGAGGAGGTCACTGAGAGAAGAAATGAGAAGGATGTTACTGGCTTGGAAAGGAAGAGCTTGTAAGGTTGAGGATGCTTTTCTAACAGTGAGTGTCTGACATTGTTTTATTTCATTTTTAACTGGGAGCAGAGCAGCAGAGTCGGTTCATTTCCAGGCCGAGAAAGCTCTGTTGCACTCAGAGAGAAAAAGTAATTGTTTCTTTCAGTGATTTAATTTGTTATATTAGAGGGGACAGTACAGAATCTTCAAATACCATGAGTGCAATCATTTCTTTCCTTTGTTTTCAAAATATGATACAATGAAACGTTAGTGTTATTTGCAGGGAGTACGTGGGATTTTGAGTGCAGGTTGATGTAGGGACTTCATGGTGAGCTTTACAGTAAGAGTCTTACTTCTGTCTTCTGTTAAGCAAATAAAGGGCTAGCAGATATGACATCTGTAGCTGTAGGATTATTGTCTGCAACTTGCAGTTTGTATTCTCAGTTCAATGTGACTAAATTCATTGCAAAAAAATTGCTTACGTTTATTTCTCATTTAAGAAATTAACATTAGTTCTTTTTAAACTATTTGGATAAGCTTTCTTTAACAAACTGTTACCTTTTTTTCCTTCCTTTGGGGAATGTACATTGGACAAATTATTATTATTGTTATTTTTTAAAATCTCTTTTGTGGGATTTTTTAGTTGTTCTGTCAGAAGTGCCGTCGGGGTTTTGGCCAGTAGCTCCTGCAGGAAATTAGTAGCTCTGATTCCGAGTTTGTTTTCATTTCCCAAAAGCTCAAATACACCATCTGGTTTTGCTCATCAAATTGTAATAATAACGTTTCTTGATTTCTGGGGATTCTTCAGAGATCCAAATATTACTCCCCATTAGAATAGGTTTGAGCTGCAGCTTAGCATCCTGATACTCCTAGAATAGGAGATACGTAGCGTTTATGAATCATTCAGCAAGGATGCATTAAGGCTTTGGGCTTTTCTAAGAAACTGATTTCCATTCTTCTGTCTAATGCTGAGTAGAATGAAAAAAAATACCACAGAATAGAAGAACTTCACTTACCACGTATCACCATCTGATAACAGAAGTTCAGAGATTTGTCAATAAATCCCAGTTCTGATGGTTTAATTTAAAAGAAAAATCCCAAATGCACATTGGGGTAACGCCATAAAATATGATGTGACAGTAGGTGAAACTTGTGTAAACAATGGACATCAATTGCCTGGATTTGTGTCCAGGCTTTCAAAAAGTCTGGAGAATGTTGAACAAGTCCAGTTTTGGGATCTGAGAGACCTCATTATCTTTCCTGTTGCAAAGGTAAAGCCTCAGAAAGCCAGGTGCTGTGAGCTCTTTCCACAGAGCGAGAATTACCAAATTTTTGATCTCTTTTGAAAATTCCACCTCTTGGCTCTTGAAATTAATTTGCCTCGCTGGGAGGGGAGAAAGGAGTGTGTGAGGTTAACATGCCTGAAATAGTTTTGGGAACTCAAAGAGAATGTGAGGAGATTCACACCCTCTGAGCAGCTCCATCATCTGTGATATTTGGCTCAGCGAGATGGACTAAAACACACCTACTTTATGCGAGATGGCTTTCCTGTGCAGTGGGTTGTGATCCAGTGACAGCAAAGCTGCTTTTTTGAGGTTGCTGGTATGGAGTTTTGCTGGAGGTATTCTAGCATTCCTGCATGTGGCTAGAACTTTGAAGGTAGGGACATGGAAACTGTTAGAAAAGGCTGGTGCTGGTTTCTCTGTGACAGTGCCAGTTCAATTACTTGTGCTGTGTAGGGCTGTTGGTTTGTTTGGTGGTTTTTTAATCTTGGTTAATGATGGACCATCACTTTTTCTTTATTTTTTTGCCATTCTTAATATAATAAATAAAGGAGAGATGACTCTCTGGTGTTACACTGGTATCTCTGAAATTTAGGCTTGGTTCCAGGCTTCTGAAATTAATTTGGGCAAATCCATTTATGCCTTTCTGTGTCTCATCCCACTGTCTGTAAAATGAGAATGATTAACGATCCGAACTCTTAGGGGGATCTTAAGGATTTACATGTAGAATGTGGCACATTTAGGTTCAACAAGTCTAAAAAAAAGAAAAAAGCCACAACAAAATAAATCTAATGGAATATGCTGTATTTAGCTGGTGCCTTCTCTGGCTCCGAAGCAGAGGTTCTGGTGCAGCTCATGTGGGGACTGAGCAGCGATTCGGCAACAAACGATGCTGCAATGGTGTCTGTGTGATTTACTCTCTCTGCATTTGTAGGCATCAGCCTGGTTTTTGCCAGGGTGCAGAGAAATGCAGAAGGCTCAGCTTTACAGAGTTGACGTTTGCTCTTCCTTTCCCTCAGGTTGAGCAGCTCCACTGAGCAGAGCACTTCGTCCCGACTCATACGGAAGCATAAACGCAGGAGGAGGAAACAAAGGATGCGGCAGATTGACAGGGTAAGGTTGGCATCATCACCTTCCAAGGAGGTGAACCATGATTTTGAGTGTAGCACATGAATTAGGAAAGGATCCAGAATAGATCTGTGCCCTGTTGAGCTCATTGGAAAGGCTCCGTCTGGCTCCAAACTACCCTGGACTAAATATCTAACGTTGGACGTTCTGCAGCACTGGAGTCAAGACACCTTTTCTCCTCTCCCTTTCTCCTTTTGCTGTTCAGTGATCCCATTTCTTGATTCTTTCAAGACCAGCCTCTGCAGGAGCACCTCAGTTCTGGCTGATGTGGGGTGTCTGTGGTGTCAAACTGACGTGTAAATTGCTGAGACTCCTGTTCTGCTGACAGAAATCTACATTTGTAGGAAATCACATATTTTTCCTCTTCTCCTTTTCTGTGCTAGTCCTGTGATAGCAGAATGAGGGTGGTCCTCCTTGAAGTAACTGGGTTGCTCTCCTGTAAACACAAGACTTCACAGATTAAAGAATGAATATGCACACGTTTCATCAAAAGAACTGTAGTAATGTTTTTAGAAGATACTTTATAAGAACATTTGTATTTCATTTTGGAGGGAGGGGAGTGTCTGTCTTCTCACTCCCTGAAAGATCATGTGCTGTTTGCTCCTCTCTTAAGGGAGAAGCCGTGGATTTAATAATTCGCACTCCACTGGGCGCCTTCAGCATTTCAATGCCTGCCTGTCAGTCATGTGCTGGGGAAACAGAAATGCTTCAATGTGAAGTTCAGTTGAGAAACCTCAATGTAGCAACTTGCTCGGTGTGTTTTTTTCCAAACGAATCTTTGGATTCATGCAGATTGCGTTCAGAATTTTTTTTCTTAGAGATTGTAAATGATGAATAATTTTGGGGTGACTGCAATGGTGTCTGATGGAAAAAAACTGGAAACCTATTGATCGGTTCCCATTGAATTGATCCTCAATAGTTATTTTTATTTTCTTATTCTGAGCCATTTAAAACCTCGAGAACTTTCTGTTGTATTTTACAGTCGTCTTCGTTCAGCAGCATCACTGATTCTACCATGTCCCTAAATATCATCACGGTCACACTCAACATGGGTAAGAGGACAAGCAATATTTTTTTATGATGAATTTCAAGTGATACAGGTGTATTTTGTCATGGTGTAGTAGCCTTTGGAGCCAGTAGAAAGTCCCTTGGTTTGAAAGGATGTCAACTAAAGGGAATGGCAGCTGCTGCTCTGCTGCCTGTGCCTGGGTTACTGGTCCAGTACTGGGTCAGTGAGAGCATTTCCACAGGCAGATCATTATTCTTCCTGAGAAGCCCAGGGAAGGAGTTGGGACTCCAGGATAATGGAGTTCTGCTCTTGTTTCTGGGAATGATAATGGGTCAGACATTGTTAGGAGCAAGAGGTGCTGGAGGTTTGCATTTCTGCTGCTCATGCACGTCGTCGTTTACCCAGATAGAAACATGCAGAGCTGCTGATTCAGCACCTTTCAGTAGCACCAAATTCTGATGTGTGGAAAAAAAACATTGCCTAATGCTGAATCGGGTGCCTAATTTCTAGGTGTAGACACATCTTTTCAACATCGTTTCTCTTCCTGATTTTCTGAATGTAACTTTTCAGTGTCCTGAATGAAAAAAATAATGTCTTTAGCAGCATTTCCCTGCCTGTTCCAGGCAGATATAGGCCAATAGGGCAACCTGAGATAACTGTAAGTCAAAAGTGGCCCATCATGTGTTGAGAGAACTGATTTTTCAGGGCTGAAGTAGCTTGATGGTCTCTTCACTGTCATTCCAATCACTTTGTTTGCTTTTTTCCCTCCCCTCTGCTTTCTATCCATACAGAAAAGTATAATTTCCTGGGAATCAGCATTGTAGGCCAGAGCAATGACCGGGGGGACGGTGGCATATACATTGGCTCTATCATGAAAGGAGGGGCTGTGGCAGCAGATGGCCGAATTGAACCAGGAGACATGCTTCTGCAGGTTGGTCCGTGTCCAAAAATACCTGCCACTGGCTTGTATGTTGGTGGCTCAGCTCAGTCATCCCACCAGATCCATGGTTTGAGCCATCACTTAACTGAATTCATTTCCATTCGGGGAAATGTGTCACAAAGCCTGCTGTAAATGTGTAATTCTTTGGGAACTCTGCTGGGTAGTTGTGAGAAACAATATTTCTGCAGCTGCTCAAAGGAATGGAAACAGTTATGAGGCAAATCAGTTTGGAGACAAATAATTAAAATGTCTTTAACTTTCCTCTTGCAAAGCCTGATCTCTTCTTTCTGCAACCTTTCAGGTGAACGATGTCAATTTTGAGAACATGAGCAATGATGATGCAGTACGGGTTTTACGGGAAATCGTCTCCAAACCAGGGTGAGCATATTACAAAATCTTGATCCTCATCCTCCCTACGCAGTTAGTGGAATTGGGCAAAGCTCGAGGAAATCAACATTTTGATCTCAGTAAACAGCCAGTGTTTGGGATCAGCAGTCGCTGATCCCAACTCCAAACTTCTCAGTGTGAGTGATGGAGAGGTGAGACTGGTTCCAGTCTCCACCAGCCAAAACCAACATAAAGTAGGAGTTGCCTGGTTTCAGTAGCACTATTTGTTTATGCAACGAGCGTTTTAATATCTCGGGAGCTGATCGTTGGACAGATTTCACCAATAGTGCTCATGATGCAGAAGCCAAAAACATCCCGATACTGGTTCATACTGGAAACACTTTGACAAGCATCTCAAAAGCATTCTCAGAATGTGCTTTACAGCTGGTGGATAAGAATAAGTTTGTTTCAGAGAGTTTGCTGTAGCAGTTACAAATTCTGTAGGGAAAGTTAAGAGTCACCCTTGTTTTCTTTCCTCCTAGACCTATCAGCCTAACAGTAGCCAAATGCTGGGACCCTACTCCCAGGAGTTATTTCACCATCCCCAGGGGTGAGTACATATTTGTGCTCTATGCTGGGTTCCTGTGGAGCCCTCAAGATCTAGAATATTTTCAGGTTTCTGTTCCCTCTAAGTTTGATACTTTTAAATTTGGTTGCATTGTTTGTTCAGTTTTTATTTTGGGAAGCAGGGGTTTAAGGAACTCCTCCTGAGACTCCAGAGCCCACTGAATTTATGGGAGTTTTTGATTTCACATGGCTTTGGATCAAGCTCTTACCTTTTAGGGGGTACATCCTCGTGATCTTAACCTTTCAATTGATAGAAAGTTTGGAGAGTAACTATATCCAGTGTTAAAAAGCCTCATTTTGTCACATGTGCACTTCTTAAAAAGAATTTAAATGGATTATTTTTACAATTTGAGGCAAACAACTTTGTTTCGTATCCATAAAATCTCTTGAAAATTATCTAGTTTTAGAACTTCTGGCTTAATAAACCTTTCAAGCTATAAAAGGTCTGTGCTCATCTGACAAACACAGCTGCCTCCTACTGGTGAGTGCACTGCTTATGATACTGAAACCAGCTTGTTACTGGTCCTTTTAAGAAGATGAGGATAGCATTTTCCGTTAAAATGAATACAATTAATAATAATGGGATATTTTGTGGAAATTCCTAACATAGGCAGAGCTCTCTTACATCATTTCTGTTTTAAGGCAATGGAACAACAGCCACTGTAATTCAGAAGAAAAGAACTAATCCAGATTATGTGGGAAATTGACTTTTATTCCCAGTTTTAAAAATTACTTGCTTTGTGGCTTTTCTTAAGGTCTGAGTGTAATTTTCACTCTCCTCTGGCACCAGTCTTTCAAATGGTCTTTGTATGTTTTGTCCGTTTATTTTGCAAGACTATTCCAGTCCAAAAAAGTCCCATTATGGCTGCTGAAAACACTGAGAGGGGAATTCCACAATGCCTCATCTCTGTAAACGCAAAGTTCTGGAGTTACTGTTCTATTCACCTTCTGTCTGAGTGCCTATTTTGGGTCTGAGTGGCTATTTTGGATCCAAGACTCTAAGAAGTAGGGAGAGATCGTCCTGTCAGCTGGGGCAAAGCATTGGAAGTACTTCGGGTCATAGAAAAAATGAGAATCTTATGGAGAAATATTGTTGGACTGGCAGCTTCTTTCCCATAAGTGGAAATAGTTCACTCCTCGTGCAGTTACAGGAACAGGAGTGTGGTGGTTACATCCTTTCAGGCTGAAGAGGCAATCACTGGAGGAAACCAGCTGCTGCTTTTCCTCTAGATCTTAGGATTTACAGCAAATCTGATTCCGTTTTTCTTTTTTTTTAATTATTTTTTTCTCCTTTCTGGTTGTTTTGCAGCTGAACCGGTGAGGCCAATCGACCCTGCGGCGTGGATCTCTCATACCACAGCCATGACGGGAGCGTACCCCCGTTACGGTATGAGCCCCTCCATGAGCATCACCACATCTACCAGCTCCTCACTAACAAGCTCAATTCCCGATTCGGAAAGTAAGTCACACTGCGGCCAGCACAGGGCAGGCGGCTTCTGCTCGGGGCCAGCAGTGCCCAAAACCAACCCCAGCCACAAGCACGATGAAAAGGACAGCCGCCACACGACTCTTGAATGAGTTCTTAAACCTGACCATTCCTATGGGGAGCATAAAACATTTTTTTTTTTTTTTTTTTTTTTACCAAAGGGCAGAAGTGTTTTGCCAGGGTTTCCGTTCAGGAAGAGGTGGCTTCTGGTCCCTTTTAAAGTTACACGACCGGTCTCCAGGTTTATCCCCTCAGGTGAATGCGAGAGCTTCCTCCTTGCATTTGACTGGTTTTTAATGAATTCAAATTATTTACTTCAGATAGATGTCACTGAATAATAACGGTAGTGTATCATTTAGGAAATCTTCCTCTGATGTTCACATAGCCTTCTTTTATACTTTTTTTTAGACTTTTAGAAGTTATTTAAAAAGGAAAAACCAAATGTAATGTCCAGCCTTCTTTCCTGGTTTGTCTGTCTGTGGCAGTCTCCAAAATAGTCATATCCATACAACCAAGATGTCATGATTCCTTACCTTGGAATTTTTTCTTTAAAGAATATAAACTTTTGCTTTATTTTACATTTCCTTTGCTTTCTGATGTCAGTATGGGATAAAAGCAAGCTTTTGGGTTGAAATACGTGGCAGTAAGGCAAGACAAATACACGAGGAGCACATATCTTGAGAACACTCTCCATTGGAGACCTAGTTCAGGAAAGTGTTCTTATTAAAACAGCACTTCTGTTTACTTGACATGGAAGTTTTGAGGTACTTTGCACCCCATTAGTATGTGCTTGTTTCCTGTAATGTTCATATGGAAGAATTTCTCTAGAGGTGCAACTTTTCTATCAGATTTGTCTGTCTGTAGCCAGGAGATTTGTTGTATTTGCTTATATACACATAGAAATCTTGAAGTGGCTTTAAAGTCCCGAGGAGCTTCTCTCATTTGTGGGATGGTGCTACCTCAGTACAGTCACCGACAGCCAGGTAAATACATACGTGTTTAACGAGGGATGTTTAAGTGTCTGCCAGATCCAGAATCTAAATTTAGGCCTGAGTAACATTTTTTTTCTAATTTTAAGATTTTTCCAGAGAGAAAGGGAGGGTATCATTTACAAAAAAACATGACAAAACAAACAAGGAGAACAACACCTTGAGGATTTTAAAGCCCAATGTGTGTTGGTGGTTTGTCCAGGGAAGATTCTGTCACTAACACATGGCTGAAGCGTGGAAGTTGCATTTGCAGGGACCAGTGAAGTCCTGTCAGGTACATGGGTGTCTGCCTTTTTAGCTTCTACCCTCTCTCAGATTTTATAAGCACACAGCTCCTGGGATGACACCTCACCTGGAACTGAAAGGGTGGTTATCCTCTTTGTAGGTGTAGTAGCTCTCTGTAGTAGCCTCTTTAGGTAGTCAGCAGTGCCACTGGAGGGGGAAAAACATCGGCAGCAGAAAAACAAAGTGAACCCTTCACCTGATGAACACTTTGTCCTGAGATGTGTTTTCAGCCCTACAGGTACTAAAGGTTGCTGGAATCCATGTATCTGCTGATTCCTGTCAAACAGGAGTCTGTTCCTCTGCATTCCTCTCGAACCATTCATGTATCCTGTCCCTTGATATACAGTGATGGGATTGGGAAGTGTGGAACACAGACACCCTCTCAATCCTACTTTTAAAATAAAGGTTATTTGGGAGCAGAAACACAAGTCTGGAGACAGCTTCTCATTTCTGTGCCAGTGGCTCACAATGTTTCCTTTCCTGGATGCAAGAAAGTGGGGAACTTTTATTATGACTTGCATAATTCTTCTTCCTTCAGCTCAGTCCTGTCACCCCCTGAACAGGACAGGCAGCACCTCAGGGCCCAAGGGACAAGGAGGACCTCTCCTGTGGACCTCTTAGGCAGGAAAGACAGAGTTGGGGAGGAACGGAGGAGGAGAGAGAGTTGAAGAGAGACTGCACAGGGACATCTCAAGGAACGAAGAGCTTCATCCAAAGTGGGGCTTCCTAATGTTTCATGATCCTGTGCAAGATTCTCTAATTCAGTTCCTCTGAGACTACAGACACTGATATTTGAAGGAGATATACTATCCATTCTGCAGAATTAACGAAGTCCTCCTGGACAAGTCTGTTTCATGGTTCCTTGTTTCAAGCATTGTCAATTTCTGCTGGTTTCCTCTGTCTGTGGAGCAGGCCCAGGGTAATGCAAATGGACTGAGGAGCTGCTTCCCTCCTGACTGTCACTGCTCTGCTCTCTGGCCTCTGGATCGAAGGTGGAGTTCTGATATCAGAAGCATTTCCACAGCCACCATCACATCAGTGCCAGTGATTAAAGTAGCTGAGGTTTTGGGCCCATACAAACCACCACCACACAGCAGGAATTATTCTATGTTAGCTCTTTATTTTCTCAGGTGCATTTCTTCAAAAACAGGACTATGCAAACCAAAGTGCACTGAGGTGTTTCATAGTAATTATTGCTTAGAAAAGTATCTTGTTCTCCAGCAGTGTTCTGGCTGATGCAGAAGAGTCTCTCATGGTGGTTTTTGGACTTGCTGCCTCAGTCAGTGCAAACTCTGCTCCTCCTTTACTCTGCTAAAAGTAGATTTTTCCACCCATGTTCTACTGGGTGGCTACTCCAGGACCCCTTTCTGCAAAGCAGCTCTGGCCCATTCCGTGAGATTAACCTCAAGTGTTCCCATGGTTTTTGAAAATCTTATTGCTGATCTGGTTGGAAAGTTTCTTTTTCTTTTGGATGGACTTCAGAAAATTTTTGAATCGAAAGAATAACCAAAGCCCTGAGAAAGAGCTTTGGGGTAGATCTGGTTCCCCAGCAACGAGTTACTGCCTGTGCCATCCCTCAGGTTTGCACATCCCTAACCAGGTGGTCAGGCCCACATTTGACTGAGTTCAGATCAAGCAGGGTGCATTTTAGAGGCATCTTAGAATTTTTCATATTTGTAAAGAACTACCAGACTTAGAAAATATCAATTTGGCCAACGTTGCTCTTTAAATGCAGTTCACAGATATCCAAGAAAAATACGATTTATTGCTCCCCACATACTTTACTTGAATATTGGTTTGTTGTTTTGTTTTTGGTTTTTTTCAAACAAACATATTGCTTTTTGCCACTAACCAAACTAACTTAAAGCAAAAGCAAAATGTTAGTGTTTATTCAAACTTTGTAAGTATTGCAACTGCATGCATGGATGGTCTGGGATGTTTTCATGCATATTAGCAGTGCATGTATTGAAAGAAGCATTTTCAGTTTTCATTGTTTCATGCTTGTTGTACCTTTTATGAAAATGTTGGGTTGCTGGAAAAGGACAAAACTGGTTCCCTTGTGCTTTAGAAAGGTGGGTGATCTGGGGAGCTGGAGGAGGGAGGGAAGGAGGGCTTCTGAATTCCTGCTGGGATAGTCTGAACTACAAACACAGGGCACATGTGCTCGATGTGGGTTTTCTAGTGCTGAGAAGATGGGAGTGGGAAGGAGGACTGGGTGCTGTATCCAAAGAATATGGAATATTGTTTATGTGGCATTCGGGAGTAGCCTTATTTTAAGAGTTCTGCAAGAAAGATGCAGGAAAAATGCTGGGTTAAGTGATTTTTTTAACTTGTAAGGCTGCCATCATTTGGGTTGTTTTAAGGATACCATTAGCCTTTATCCTGGTGATAGAAGCTTGCTTTTCTAATTTCAATTCTCCCTATTTATGATGATGTCCAAATCTTAAAAAAAGGGACATTGATTGGGACATGGTCATCATCTGTCCCTGCAGACGGATATTATTCTTGACAATTAAAGCAAAAGTTAAAGAACAAGCCAAAACCCCTTGCCCTACAGAGTTTTGCCAACAGTGCACTGAAGTGGGGAGTGGGAAGGGGCTTTCTGTGGCAAATTGAAATGAGAAGCCATGGTCCTGGGACTCCTTGGGTTTCATTTTCTGCAAATCTCGATGCAGCGTGGGTTGAAAGAGCAGAGCTGATCTGTAGCTGGTGTGAGAGGTCGAGACACGCAGGGACTGAACTGGTCACACTGAGCTCAGTCTCTGAAGAATTGGTACAAACAGGATAATTTGTGCCATCGGTGAGGGTGCATTTGGGAACCTACGTATCTTTTTTTGCATCTTTTGGTAAAGCTGCCTGGAAATGTTTCATCCAGCTTGGGAGCTGAGAAGTTCTTGTCAGACTCTGTTTGTTTCAAAGAAGCATGTAACCTTTCTTCCTTTTAGAATTAGAAGAATCTCCCTTAACTGTGAAGAGTGACATGGCTACTATTGTCAAGGTTATGCAGCTGCCAGACTCGGGCCTTGAAATTCGGGACAGGATGTGGTTAAAAATTACCATCTCCAATGCAGTGATAGGTAAGCAAATCAAAGGAATGCTGGAGGAGGAAAAAAACAGTAGCTTTTTGGAAATGGGCTGAAGAAACTATTTTTATATATACTTTTTTTTTCCTCTCTCTATGACCTCTAGTATTCTCTTGACGTGGTATTATGAACAACTCTTAAATGTGACAGGAAATAAATAACAGCTCTTCTTTGAGCCAAAAAATACTTCACGTTTCTCATGGCTACACACAGCTGGTCCTTAGCCCTTACTTGTTGGATCTCAGGTTTTCTGTGTGGTTCTAGCCATCTTCCCAAGTCCAGCAGAGCCACAATCCCTGTAATTCCAGTTCCAGAGAGCCACACAACCTTCATAAAGCATCTTAATTCCATTTTAAATTACCACAACTAGTCTACTTTTCATTCTGGCTGTCTGGTGACCATCAGGGTTGTAGTTACTTTTTGCTGAGAGAGGGATTGGGATTCCCTAGGTCTTTTGACAATGTGACACCTGTCTCTTGAGGAAGGTGACCCCCTCTGGTCACTTCTGTACATCCCCCATCATTTTATAACTGCAGCTCGGGAGGGGGTGAACAGTGTAACTATACAATTTTCTGTGTGCATATTTGGTCTCATTTTAAATATAGTGTCCCAACTGGATGCAGGGTAATTCTTTGTTTCCTTAAGTGATGTTTGGTGGTAACTAATTCAGCACTTAGGCTGAGTCATGAAAATAACATCTTAAGTGCTTTGCAGCAAGATTGCTGCACGTTTTCATTTGCATTCAGTACCTGGCACAGTAGTAGTAGCGGGCGATGTGATGATGTGAAGATCAAAAACCCAAAGAAGATCAGTTTGGCTCGGATGATCCTCTGTCTTTTTCTCCCCATTCTCACTTTAGGAGCAGATGTGGTTGACTGGCTTTACACACACGTGGAAGGCTTCAAAGACCGAAGGGAGGCTAGAAAATACGCCAGCAGCATGTTAAAACACGGCTACCTCAGGCACACTGTGAACAAAATCACCTTCTCGGAACAGTGCTATTATGTCTTTGGAGACCTCTGTGGCAGTAAGTTCCCCAATTTGGAAGGGCCAGGCTGCTCGGTGGTGTCTCCTCTGTGCTGGCAGGAGCAGAGAGGAGAGTCCTGTCAGGTTTCACAAGTGGGTGTTTCAGAGCAGGCCATTATTGGGAAGTTGCATGCCAAGAGGCTGACACTCCTGTTAGACCAAGTGATTGGAAGAGCAGGGTGGACTCATCAAACAGGACACTGCACCGAGGCTCAGGAAAGCAGGATTTATTTCTGGTGATGCCACGGACCTCCTGCTTGTCAGCCACACTCCCCAGTCTGTCAAATGGGGATGATTTCTCCTTGATTTATGGAAATGCTGCAAAGGCACTTAGCAATAAATATTGGTGCCTGCACTACTGTGTGTGCACTACCCTCTGGTCCCTCACACGCTGGGTGCTGTGTCAGTGTTGTTAACGTGCAGGAGTTGGCTGAGAAGTGAGAAAACGCTCTTCACCTTTTCTCTCTTTTCTAGATATGGCTGCACTGAACCTTAACAATGGTTCCAGCGGAGCCTCGGATCAGGATACTCTTGCTCCACTTCCACATCCTGCTGCTCCCTGGCCGTTAGGCCAAGGATATGCCTATCAGTATCCTCTGCCCCCTCCGTGTTTTCCACCAGCATACCAAGACCCAGGCTTTAGCTACGGTAGCGGCAGTGCAGGGAGCCAGCAAAGCGAAGGTGAGATGGGTAATCTGGTATTTATTTCTGCAGCTGTCATTACCCCTAACCATTTGCTTGAGTTCCTTCGTACTGTCTGTGCTCCTGTCTTGTGGTTTTTGTGTGCTACCTGCATGGACCGCACGTAATCGGAACTGTTGGGGTGTGTGATGGAGTGGGTGAGCCTTTCAGCTCTGTATTGGAACTGCCAGCCATGCTTTAACGGAGTCGGTAGAACAGAACAGAATAAAATACTTGCTGTTTAGAGTTATGCTTTAGATCTGTACCCCGTGCAAAATGCCACTGGGGAACTAGAGCCAAACTGTTTGCCATGTCCATGGTGCCATGGGCAGCTCTACTTTTCTTATCCAACAGCACCACGCAGCAAACATTTAGATAATGCTGATTAGGCCATCAATGAGATCAGAAAGTTAACGTGTCAATTGTCCAACCTGTTAAAACAGATAAAATTGCCCCCATTTTAGAGGTCGGAGCCATTGCCACCAGTGGGGGAGCTGCAGTCATTTGATATTCCTGGGAATTAAGCTGATGGAACAAACAGGGATTAGAACCAAGGTGCTCTCAGTGCTCAGTGCAAAAGGAGAATCACTCTCTCTGCTTGTGCAAGACAAGTGTGAGTGAGCAGCCAGGCAGGTTACAGGGCTGAAACACTGCTCACAGGGAGTAGAGTCTCTTTGGTCATATGCAACAGGGAATAAAAGGTAATACTGCATGGATTAAAAACCTGACCTCCTCCTTTCCTGACCGAGGATCATTTTGTAATTCATTTTTAAACCTTGTAAATAAAAATTATGTAATTTTTAGCTGTACAGATTTTTTAAAATTATTTTTTAAAATCACTTCCAAAGTGAGTTTTGCTTTTGGAAATGCTTCCAGTAGAGAAAGGGTGAGGATTCTGTGTATTTTTGTGGTGAACATCCGGTAACTTGGGTGTAAATTCTTGCTGTTCACCGCGGCCAGTTGGACTTTCTGAAATTGCACAGAAGAATTTCATAACAGGAACTTGCTCACACCATTTTAGCCCTATTGCTTCCCACCTTGTCTCAAAATAAGAAGTGTCTGTGAAGAAGCTGATGGTGGTATCCAGAGGTTTTAGAACTACAAACAGATTGTGCTGGAAAGAATGTGATTTTTTTTTTTGGCAGCTGGTTCTGTGGGCAGTAGAATATTAGATCTCTGCTGCTGGAATAGGAAAGGTATGGTATTTTATCCATGCGACCTGTGTTACTGGCTAAAGAGAGCCTTATAAAAGGTGCCAAGGTGTTTCGTTTTGAAGGGTTTCAACGCTTTCCTTGTTCTTCTTTTTTGGAAACTACACTTCTGTGTTGTTTCTTGTTTTGTAACTGTTATTCCCTTGTTTTGTTCTGAGCAAGCGTTAGACTGAAGGATTCATAGAGGAATGGCTGACTCTAGGGGATTGGTAAGCTTCAAATGCCTCCATAATAATAATGAATTCACAGCATGATCATTTAGACTCGTGACCCAAATGTATTTTTTTCTTTTTTTTTTTTTTATGTGTCCTTTTTAATTGTCTTGGACGCTCAACCTGTCTCAGTGCACAGTAGTCCAGTAGCCTGGCATTGGCCTGTCAACCTCTCTGGCCCCTGTGTGACTCTGCTGCAGCAGCACCAGAGACCTCAGCTCAGATGGGAGAGTCCTGTCACCAGTCTCTTCACTGCTCTTCGTAAAAGACATAAACAGATAATCCCAACTCCTAATTTAATAGCCAGATGTCATCCATATGGATGCCATCCATACCTGAGCACTGACCAGGTATCTTGGGCAGGTCTTAAGTACTGGGACATGCAGTTGCATTGCTCACTCTCAATACAGAGTGTGAGAATTTGGGTTTCTTGTAAAGTCTTTCTTTTATGTGTGATGTTAGACCATCGTAACTGAATTCAGCTGGTGAACAAGATCACAGCTTTAGGTTGGGCTGCGTGTCTCCACGACAGGCCAATCCTAGCTGCCAGGAAAGTGACACTCTTGTTAGATGGCATTTAAACTCACGGCTTAGAGGGACTTTCTGCTTGTTTGTTCTGTGATAGGATTTCAAGGCAGGTCAGGGAGAGATCAACCTCAGCATGGCCAAAGGAGAACTGATTATTCTTAGGCAGATTTCTGTAATGGTAAATGGTTTCTCTATTTTCTTTCTGCCTTGTAATCAGCTTGGAGTGCAGCTCCAGAAAACCAGGTTCTTCTGAGATAAGAAGTCTGCATTAACCGTTTGACCTCTCGGAGTCTTGGCAGATGAGCCAGAGCTCCTACTCCAGGTGTACTTGAGTCTGGAGCTTATATGTAGCAACAACTCAGTGTAGACACCAGCAACAGGCCTTGGGTTTTCCGAGTTGATTTAGTGGCCTCTGCTGGGAACATCCTGCATGTTACTGATTCACTGTAGAGCAGTTCAACAAATAATTATTTTTTGAAGAATTCTCCAAAAACAGGACATGGTAGTGATGAATTTTTAAAGAACCCACCCACTGGAGCCAGGCAGAGGAAGTCTGTTAACCTCAGGTGATTTGGCCCTGGGTGTGAGCATACCTAGCGTGACCAAAGGTGATACATACAGAAGACAAATGAGTTTCTTTTTGAAAAGTTTTATTTTTTTTTCCGGTAGAAGATAGCAAAGACAGTTACAATTAGATTGAGCTTCGTTTGCTTGAGTCAAAGCCCAAATTCCTGCTTCTTCCTTCCGTTTCTGCTCCTCCCGTCTCTGCGGTCAGTGGGGCGGCAGCGGAGCAGATGGCTTTCAGCCAGCCAAGGCTTTCAGCCCAGAGCTCCGGGCCGGCTGCTGCTTCCACTGTGTGAGCTCTGAGGTGTCTACGTCTACCTGTGCATGGCACAACCCTGTCAGCTAACGATTGTCGTTGCTAAATCCCATGGGCCGCCAGCAGCACGTTCAGGCCTGGTTTTGTCATCTCTTGTGGCGACGGATCTGTGGGTTCTGGTAGGAGCTGAGGCGGCAGCGGACATGAGCTAACGCTGCTTTTCTCTCTCTCTGTCCTTTTCGCTTGGTGGTGGTGATGGTGGTGGGGGTTATGTGTGTGCGTGTGTGGATCTTTAGGAAGCAAAAGCAGCGGCTCGAACCGAAGCAACAGCGAGAACAGCAGGAGAGCTCTTGGCAGGGAGAAGGACCGCAAGTCGGCTGGCAGCGGCAGCGAGTCCGACCACACTGCCCGCAGCGGGGGCGGCACCAGCGTCCTGCGGCGGGAGAGGCCTGTCAGCCAGCTCAGCCACCGCAGCCACGTCTCTGCCACCCACAGCGAGAGAAGCCACCACAGCCATCATTCTTACGGGCCGCCGGGAGTCCCACCCCTCTACAACCTCCCCAAAATGGGCTCCAAAGTCTACGGGACGAGCGGACCCCCCGGAGGACCCCCCGTGAGGGAACTGAGCTCTGTTCCTCCGGAGCTGACGGGGAGCCGACAGTCCTTCCAGAAGGCCATGGGCAACCCTTGTGAATTCTTTGTCGACATCATGTGAGAGGAAGTGCCTTCAGACTCTTGCTTGGGGAAGGGCTGGGGTTTGGGGGGGTGGGATGGGAGGGGGGATGATTGTTTTGGGGCTGGGTGAGCAATTTGGTCATTGTCGAACATTTACTGGAAGAAACTTGGCTGTCCTGCATGTCACGCCTTCCTGGTTTGCAATTGTGTTGCAGAAAAATCAACAAAAGAAAAGAAAAAATACAAAAAAAATCCCCCAGAAAAACGAACAAAAAAATATCTCCTGGGATTGTTAAATATCAGCAAATTGATGGCATCTTTTCTTTATCTTTTTTCCCCCCCCTCTCATTTTTGATTGTGAATGGCTGGTGTATATTCACATCTTAATGAGCTTTGGTAATCGTGGCACCTACAGAATGCAATTAGTGTGTCTTTTTGGCTGATTCAAGGACTGTTGTTTCCCACGACTTCTGAATTTCCAACAATGCATAGTAGCACTTTTTATTTTTCCCTGCTTTTTCTCTTACAAAAGTCAAAAATGACCAGTGGCCAGTGTCTGTGGTGCTGGTTCTTGGGTGCCCCAGTCAGTGCTCTGAGCAGACGTGGCACCTGCAGGTGACAACGTGCACTTGGAAAGGAGCAGGCTCAAACCAATTCCCAGCAGAAAGCAAAGTTGTGGCTACCTTCTTCTCCTGACGAGGGAGTATAAATCAATCTTTCTTTCTTTCTTTCTTTGTTCTTTTTTTTTTTTTTTTTAAAAAAAAGATATTATTCTTTCAAGGGAGTGGTGGAGTCTTGCTGCTGTATGTGTTCATTGTGCAGAGCTTGTAAAGGTATTTCATTTAGTCTCCTGACAGTGACTTTGTAGCTGCAGTCCTTCTGGGGCATTGCAGGCACATCCCTCCCGACAGATGTGTCTGTTTCTTCTGGTTATAACACGCACTTGCTTACAGGTTTTAAAAGTGGTTTTTTCCACAGAAATAGGTCAATTACTGCTTTGCCATTCTGTTAGAATAGCTGCTGCTTTTCCCTTTCAAAGGGGGTATTTATCCCAATCTAGCAGAGACATAGCTAAATCCTGGCTCCCTTGGGACATGGCTGTTCATTTTCATCACCTCTTTTTCCGTTCTTAATTTCTGATCAGTCTCTTTTTCTTTTTTTTTTTTTTGCTTTAAATAGAAACCTGGAGATGTCTAATCCCAATTGCAGTGTTACCCAAGGGAAGGTGTTCTGAACACAGTTGGGGGCTAGCTGATAGCAGAGAGGTGAGAGGGTGTTTAGAAACCAGTTCATAAATGGTACAATGAATGAATTTTTATACCTGACGCAGAATGAGACCCGTGCTGAAGCTCCTGCTGCAGAGCTTTGACTTAAGCAACTGCTGTTGTATATCCCCAAGATTTCAGTACTGTGTATTTCTCGCTCTAAGGCTGCGGATGCTTGAGAAAGTATGTTCAGGAACCTTCACTGACATTTAAGAAGCTTTTTTTAAAGTATCTGAATTGAGGGCATGGTAGGAGCACACCCACACGCTAGTTTGGTGGCTCATTTAATGGGAAATAAGTGTTCAGCTGCAGTCACTTAGTGGCATTTGACCATGGGGCCATGCCTCAGTTAAATCCTCGTTTGTCAGACACCTGCTTCTGGCAGGTTTTAGGACAGGTGCTTTAAAATCACTCTTTACTGTATATAAGCATTTTCTTCACTGGTAAGATGCTTCTTTTTGTTATGTTCCATGCTTTATGGGTAGTGTGAATATCCAATAAGAATGTTAAGAGAGAACGTGTCTTTCTCACTATGTACGTGTGGTTTCACGTTCCTTGGTCACCCTGAAAAATTACTCTCCAAGCTGCCCATTTTGGATGTTGTTCATTCTGGTAGATTTTTCCCCTGCTTCTGTTCTTATGACAGGTCTGTGTGCAAACACATCCCTTTTAAAAAAGTCAGAGTAACATTTCCAACTGTCTGTGTTATATCTCACTTTCAAAAGGGAGCCAGGCATGTAGGAAACACGGTGTCACCTGGACTAGCTACTCCAATTACTGTGCTTCTAAATGAGCTGAGTGGTTCTGGACAGTTTTCTTTACAAAAATCTCCTGAAAAGCTACGTAACGTTTCTGAAAGCGGTGCTTTCATCATAATCCATCTGATGGGCTGGCATAGATTGCAAAGTTGGTGATGGCTTCTTCAAAAGAACTAAAAAAGCACTACCTAAAGCTTGACTGTGCAACAGAATCCTTTCTTTTCCTTTCCTCCTCCCAGCAACACAGCAAAGATGCTAATTAACTCAGTGAGCTGGTTTGAAAGATTGACAATTAAAGCGATGAAATAAATCAGGGTAAAATAATTCTGTAATTCTGCTATGTCTCCAGGAGACACTGTTAAGAAGTCTGTGACTTTATTGACAATCACTAGTGGTTCTACTCTTAAATTAATTTTAACTTTTTTGGTCTCTTATATACTACAATTTTTCTGGCCCACTTTGTGTCAAGGCAGAACTTACAGGGCTGGAGGAAAAGAGGGTCATTTTAATATCCCCAAAAGGGATTAAAGCTGGGGCTGAGCTTTCACCCATGTAAAAAACATGTTGAACTTTCATATGTCTTTTCCAGAGTTGGGGTTTACACACGTTGCTGGGTTTTTTTTGTCTTGTTGTTATGCTGTTGGCAGAAACTCTTTCTGTTCTCCCTGGTCTTTGCTGCTACGTTGGAAGGACTGTGTTATACTGGTGTGTTTGTGGGTAACGCTGGGGCTGTGAGGTAGGTTTTTGTCTGCTGAGGAAATGGGGCTGTTAAATCCGGCTGGAACGAGCCTCCCCCCGTTTCAGTTGCTCTGAATGTACTGACAGATGGACAGATGTGCTGTGGGTTCATACCGTGCAGCATCTAGAACCTGCTCGATTTCAAGGAGCAGCAGCAGAATGTAAAAGGCCCTTCTTTGAAGAGTGCAATACGTGACGGCCACTGCGTCTGAAACATAAGCTTGATTTTCCTCCCCCCTCACCCCCCTGTAGTCTTCAGTGGAGAGGCTGGTTTGAGTGAGGGGAAAGTCAGGCCTGAACCATGCCTAGCTCTTCGTTTCCAGAAGCGAACGAAGATGGGAGATTTCCCACATCCCAATCCTTGATGTTCAGTGCATGTGTCTTCACAAGGCGGGGGCCCGACTGGGTGAGTTCCTCCTCTTGGGTACAGCCCGACCGGCAGGAGGAGGAGCCGCCGATGCCAGGGATGCTCTGCAGGGTAGGGAGAAACAGTGTTGGGTAGATGGACATCTGAAGGCTGGAGTCCTGCAGAGCTGTCTGCTCCTCTCACCTGGGCGTGAATTTTTTCTCTGATTTTAATATCAAATACGTGGCATGGCCGGGCTGTAGAAGGCACAACCTGTGCCTCTAACTGCAGGGAGAAATTATGGGTTTGAAACAACCTCCCAACAGGAGCCTTAGATAGTTGATGCTTTTATTCTGGAAGTGAGACCCTCAACATCTGCCCGTGCTCTGCAGCTGGCCTTAATGTTCACGCATACCTTGAACGAGGACTAACAGATATGGTAGGAAGATCATAGAAAATTATGAGAAAACAGTTTGGGATGACATCTCCTACCCCAAGGAGGCAGTATCCGTAGGAATCGTGTACCCACACAGCATATTAACTTTGAGGAGTAAGTTTTTTGGCAAATAGTCTTAAAAAGCACTGCTATTGTCTTTTACCTCCTGTTAATAAATCTACTTTTCAAAGGTAACAGTCCCCCCGGACACTTTATCCAAAGGTATATTGGATGGCAAGCGATGATGCACAGACGTTGACTTTTGATATTATTTTTGTTCTATTCAAATGGGCAGTCCCATCTTGAGACTTGACGGCTCATGAGTTGATGTAATTGTTTTTGTTTTGCATTTAACTGGATTGTAATAAGATTGACTTAAAATTATTAATTCTAATCAGTGATTAGAAATACATGTAAAAAATTTTATGTACAGTAGAAGAACAAAGTTACATGATTTTAAATAATGAAAACCCAGACTATCACCTATTCTAGAATTGGTTCTACTCCAAGAGTGACCTCTTACTAGCATGGACTGCACTGTTCCTGTTAAATGTCTATTGCATAATTGAATTCTTTTTTGTAGATATTGTATTAAAACCCAAGTGTCTGTATAGTTAATATATAGCTGCTTATGTGTAAATGCTATTTTAAACACTAAAAAGCTTTTAATTTTATGTGATAACCACGGTGTGTCTTCAGTTCTTTGCACTACTGCATTATCTTTTATTCAAGAATGATGAAATACGGGTTGAATATGAATTTATTTTTTTATCCCCTGCCACACTGCAGTTGTCCCCTCTCGACAAGATTGTCCAGGGCCTAGTGACAGGCAGCAGGGAATTCTGTGATTTAATGGCACTTCAGAAGTGTTTATAGGTTAAAACATGACAGGAACCCTGTAAATATTCACCGCTAAACAGACGATTGGGGCCTGACTCTTCCACGCAGGTTAGTGACGTGTGACTGGAAACATAAGACCCTGCCATCCATCAGAAGGGCTGTCATTTTCAGCTGATGACTTATTTATCAATGCAGAAATTGTGCTTTCCCCTTAAATTGCCCTAACTCTTATTTACTGAGCTTCTCCCTCTCACAGCTTGGCAGGAGTAGGTATAAATGAAAGGCTGAAGAAAGTTTATGGAAGTAAAAGGCAGCTGGAGGATACACCCTGATACAAAGACGTGAGCTGGTACAAATTTTCCTGCTTGGAGACCCAGGAGATGAACGTGCTGGTAGAACCCAGCTGTTTCTTGTGAATATTCCCTTTTTCTGGACTCTGTGCACAAATTCAGCAGAGACAAGCTGGGCTCAGTAGGATCTAACTGGTAAGCCTTAAACTATGGTATATTTGTCCTGGAACACAAGTATACCCAGCCTCTCTGTGGACACAAGTACACCCAGCCTCTACGTGAACCTCTGAGTGGTTCACATAGAAAGAACAATCCTCTTTGTAGCTGGTAGAGATCAAGCAGCAAAGGGAGAGACAAAGTCATAGTTATTACAGAGGCACTAATTATAAATTTCTCAATTCTGCAGCAGATTTATGTAAAAGCCCGTGAGAAAGTTTTGCAGAGTTTCCAATATTCTCCCTTTGGGAGTGTACTTAGGATGCAGGTTGGTCTGCCCAGTGTTTTGCCAGTTAGGTGAATAAGGTCAGTATTTTTTTCCCAGTTAGGTGAAACGATCAGAATGATCAGGGTGTGTTTTTGCAGCCTTTTCTGCTGCAGGGCCTGATGGGCTCCAGCTGACCTTCGTCTGAATTGTCTGCAGGTGACTGGAACTGGTTGGGCAATTTAATCAGCTGCTTTTCCCCTCCTCCCTATCCCCCTGCCCTCTCCCTGTAGCTCTAAAGGAAAAGAAAAATCAGTCAATTGTGGCTTTAGCTCCGCTGCCAGAAAGAGAAGCAATAGAGGTAAATTTGATTTTTTTCCTTCTCTGTTTCTGGAATGATGGTCAAAAAGTTCCTTGGTGCTTCTCTGCTATGGAATCACAGCACTGAAGTAAGGAGTACTGCTGAGATTCTCAGGTGCAACAACGTGCTGATGAAGACTTGCTGAAGAAGTCTCCAGAAACAAGGACTTCCAGTCTCCAGGTCAGAATTTTGTTGTCTTTAATCACACTGAGGAGTGCTTTTGTCAAATGTTTCATGCTTTTCTTGAGTACACCAGGAGCATTTTTCTTTGTGGGTAACCTCAGAAATCTAGGACAGCTAGATTTGCAGTGCGCCGATTATTTTTAAGAATTAAAATACTCCCTGGTGTAGATTAATCTGCAAATCCTTTAATTGAGCTGAGTTGATGAGGTAACTTTCAGCACCATGTAGTGGATATATGGAAAAACTGTAAGTCTAATGTGGGGAGTAAAAGGGCAGTAGAGTTTTTTGTCAAAGTGGGTAAGAAAAAGAAAAGATCTTAGCGATGAGACTTGATATTTACTTGCTACTGTCTGGTAGTAATGCAGTAATTTGATAGTAATGTGGGTTTTCCATTTTCACCTCACAAAAATGAAGTCCAGGTCAGGTGGAAGAACAGTCTCCCTCTGGCACAAATTTTGCAACAGTAAATTTTCAGTGATTTTCCAGCAGCTTACACAATTCAGTGGGAGTCTGACTTCACCTGCAAAGCTCCTCAGCCCGTGGCACATCAGGGTGCTTTAAAGCTGCTCAGGTAGTTGCCTACATTTAAGTTAAATGAGGTTTTGCTCTTGGCAGCAATAGGAGTTGAGTTCAAGCCTTTTGCCCCAGAGGATCTAGAAGTAGAAGTTTTCTGAGTAACTGCAAATCCACAGCTTTGGGGGGAGCTGCTGTCTTGAACGGTGCTACCACAGGCAGCTGGTAGCCACGTTTGGCTACAGGTATGAATACAAGTCAGAGGTATTTCTTACTCCTCAAAGTGTTTGATTTATTTTGTCCCTTTTGCAGAATGTCTCACCAGGTGGGAGATGTTTCTCTCTGGTCATCTCTGCATGGTTTTTGAGATGGGAGGAGCTTTTTGCCACGACTTTGGATAGTTGGGATTTGCACACTCTTCATTTCCCTGTGTCTCATCCTCATTTCCCTGTTCTTTGCAAACATGTTAATGAAACACAAATGAGTGAATTGAGATTTGAATGGGTAATACACTCTCTGTATCTGCGGATCAGAATGGGCTCTACGGATTTTGTGCCAAAGTAGTCAAGAAAATAGTCGTCAAAGCGACCCAGAGCTGTAGGGTGTCATTGACTCCACTTTAATTAAGCAAGTGCACTAACACACATGGATGTGTACAGACTGTGATTATAGGAGCTGTGTTTTTGGATGTTGCTCTCTAGGAGAAGGTCTTTATAGAGGATCCTGTGTAGGCAGGTACTCGGTATCATTAGTTAATCGCAAGGATTTCTGTTTGTCGTCTCTAAAATCACACCTTTTCAGTTGATTCCCTTCTGTTTTT
>BJBW01003914.1:0-11697 GCA_004320125.1 Scolopax mira
TCATTTTGCTGTCGACCAGGACCCCCAGATCCTTTTCTGAGGAAAGGGAATTCAGAGGGAAGTTTTCAGAAATAGAACATCATGCACTGGGATGGTGTTTGCATATGTGCTGGGAGATTTTAAATACTTACAAAGAATTAATTAATCTGAAACTGACTGAAGATTCTGACAGCATAATTAAAATAAAAGACAGTTGTGAAGGAAGCCTGAAGGAAAGCAAGACAAGGAAAAGGATGGGTTAATGCAATATTTCACAGTCATGAAAAGTGAAGGCAGTTGAATTAGCAAGAAATTAAAAAAAAACCTAATCAAAAACAAAGCAAGAAATTCCTATTGCATTCTCACGGTTACAGATAGATGTCTAAGCTGACTGTTTTCCCGAATCAACTTTATTCAACACCTGTAAGCATGTGATTAATTTAACCAGAGTACACAGTGTACTTTTCTTTCAGTCAAAAAAAAAAAAGTTGACCTCTGGTATTGTGAAAGAAAGACAATCAGCTAACCTAATAGGCCCTTTATTTGCTAATCAAACCTCTCATTAACAATTAATTGGATCAAAAGTTCACTGGCCATTATTGCTGTGTCAGTTCGACTCTAAGGGCCTCAGAGGATGAAACTAAATGAGCTGGTCAGGTTATAAATAATTTCCAGTGGCTACTCCTCTTACCTCAGGCTGTTCAGGTAGAGGTCAATGTCCTGCCTACTGTAGGCAGAAAAGACTGTTGCTGTGACAAGCAAGAGTCATTCTTGCTTTTCTAAGACACTCATTTAGGCTTAGTAACTTAAACCTTTGTAAAAAGCCACAGTATAAAAAGCAGCTCTGTACTGCAGTGTTTCTGCATGTACTTGCTTATCATGACTGAATCAAAGAAACATTTCAGATTGCTTAAAGCCTTTCAAAAACGAAAGAAGCCAGGAGTTGCTTTAATCAGGAAATCTGCTTCTTAAAGAAACCCCGCAGAGACACCTTTATAGCAATATAATTATTTGTTTCTCTTCTTAACCTAATACAGGTAGTGACTGACAGAGTTCAAATACTGCACATCAAATAACATGAAAGGGCCTGCCGTGAATGACTGAGGATACAAATGAGAATAAAGTGAATAGGGTTTGGTCCAAAATATGTGCAATGGCACATTTACAGCTGGTTTCTCTTTCTTCATTTAAAAAAAAGAAAAAAGAAAAATTCATCTTTCTGGCTTCCCTTTGGACAAAAAGTGACAAGCAGGTATGTCTCTTGCAACATACACATATTGTAAGTCAATTTTAGGAAGGAGGGCAATGTGGAAACTGGACAGCCAAGTCTCAAAAATCTGTGAGCTCCAATACAATGACAAGATGTTCATTAGAAGGGCAAAGTAGAGAAGGAGGTAACATCCATCCAGGACCATTCCAAGGATCCCACAGCAAAAAAGCATATGTATATGTGGTAGGAGAGAGGAAAGAATCTGGAAAAATAATGATGTTGAAATGCAGTTCTGTGTAAGAATTTATGAGTTTCCAGATAGGATGTAAAAGTTGCAGAAATGTTTCTTATACTGGTAAATCAAAAAGAAGAACTATAGTAAAAAAAATTAAAATAAATAAAAAAAAAAACCACCAGTAAGCTATTTAAGGGAAGAGTCTTAAGAAGTGATAAGTGATTTTAATAGGATCTTATGTATACAGTAAAGTTATCCAGACCAAATAAGGAAGCAGACTATACAGAAAAGCTGTACAGTTCCTCACAAATACAATGCCTAACAGCTCAAGATATCATGTAGAATAGAGTAAAAATATGAAGAGAGTGGATAGGAAAGGACAGGAGAACAGAATTGGTGAATTGGTTATTCACCAATTATAAGTGACAGTAACTCCAGATGCTGCATGAAGCTATGTGTACATGGGGTTTTTTTCAGGCAAATGAAATATCTGCTGACCGGCCAGAAGGCATGTAGATGTGGTTAGGTCAGCATGACATTAGCATATTTATATAGCTTTGGCAAGGCTTGGGAACAAAAGCCAAGCTTTCATCTGCTTGGATCATGGACAGAGGGAGGTCAAAAAAGATTGATAGCTCTGAGTAGCTGAGACTTGGAAACTTCTAGTGCATAATAATAATCTTAGGGACCTCTAGAAGCTGGAAATTGTAGCTCCAGATGCAACGACTACTATTGCACACTCCTGCTGCTGCAACAGGTTATGACCACAGTAAACCTCTGATTCACAAAAACTTTGTAAGGAAAAACCCAACAACAATCAAACCAACCTCTCTGTGCCTTCAGATACAGCAATGCTCAGTTACTGGCTGAGCTACATAGCACCACTTGTAATTGGCTTTACCAGAAATAAAGAGGTACAGAGAGAAGAGGGTGACTCAGTACCTCGAGAATGGGATCCTGGACCTGGAGAAGAGCCAGGAGAAGGAAACACTGACCCCAGAGTCACCCCTCCTTATGAATTTTGCAGTTTAGTGAAAGATGCACTGGTCAGGCAGGATTTGGCTAACTCTGACAGGATTAAATATACATGATTCCATTTCAACAAGGCTGCTTGTTGTCAGGCATATGTATCAAATATGACGTAGCTGTATTTGGAGAAATTTTATCCATTTAGTAATGCATATTATTATATATATACATATTTCCCTCCTGATTACTTATTTTCAATACATTAACAAAGATGTTTCCCAAAGGGCCAAAAAAGGGGCCTGGGAACCGGTTAAGGCCATTCTCTGGGCTTAAATTTTTAATATTAAAATGCATTGAGATTTGCTATACACTTGCTCAAGATGTATTGCCCCGAGCAAAACAGTGTTTTATAGATGGACATGCAATTTTGTTGCTTTCAGCTAAGAGTCACATTTGTTTTGGTGGCTTTGGGATGTGCAAAATAATGAATGACAAGTATAAATCAGCATTCTGTGCTTGAGAAAAAAAAATAATCAGAATTGAAGTCTTTTTAATACATATACATATATGTTTATAAACATATGCATACACCCTCTTATGTTGAACCAGATCTTGAAGAAACAAAATCCGGGTAAAAAAAATATTATATTGTTATTTTTATTACACAAGACTGCATCTTAGGTACTCTGGGTGAATCCAGACACTTTCTTTCCACTGACAAAGCACAATATTCTTAATCTAAATCGTGCCAACAGTAAGCTCTAACCTTCCTACTCGCTTACAAAGAAGAGACATCTGTTTCAGTTGGAGCATAGCTGAAATGAGTGTAAGAGGAAGTTACATTAGATCACTTTTGTCTTCCTAATATTAAATAACACCAGTATTAGAACCATCGTTCATTAAATATTCCAGAAGACTCTCTATCTCTACAACCCTAAAACTCTACAACATTAAAACATGCAGGGAAACTTACTTACGTGAAAATCTTTCGCTTTGGATGCATAATATAAGTTTGCTAATCATGCAATCTTCTAAGACACTCATTTAGGCTTAGTAATTTAAACCTTTGTAAAAAGCCAGTATAAAACCAGTATAAAAAGCAGCTCTGTACTGCAGTGTATGGTCAATCTCATGTATTGACTTTGCATTATTCCTATAGGGGAAAAAAAGTGATTCTAAGAGTTGTGGTAGTCTGATAAACATTTAGAATGATATAAGTGGAATGATAGAGGTTTTGCAACCGTAGCTACAGTCTGTAGCACTTCTCATTATATATTCAGAAATACTTCCTTAAATGATGTAAATCAGCTTTAGTAAAGACAAGAGGTCCATAATCATTTAGAGATGTAGATGTTAATTTGCAAGATTAATATCAGAATTCTCTTTTCCTAAACCATAGATAAGAAAACATTTTCCAATGTAGATGAAAATTTGGGATATTGTAAATGTTAAGAAGCTATAACTTGTTGGGGTTTCCCCAGATTTTTCTGTTTTCTAGATGAAATACTTGTAACCTTGTTGATATCATTAACATTGATGTAAATGATATAAACTGAAATATTCTCAAACCAAAAAAAAAAATATAATTCAAACTTGAAACATAGAAAGTTTTAGTATGTTTCTGTGGTTTTGTTTTCATTTCTGTTTTTCCTTCATTCAGTCTTGCCAAGATATACCTGACAGGAAAATAACAGTATTTATGTAAAAATTGTCATTTCCTCTGGAACACAGAGGTTTTGCAAGGTATGCTCCAATTTCAGCACACACTGGTTATGTATAACTGTGTTTAATATCAGGCTCCTCCTTCAATCACTTCAATCACTTCAATCAATAAACATATTTCAACTTACCCATATGTCTTTCTATCTGTCCTGTTAATACTAAAGTGACAGTGGCTTGCTCTAAGGAAATATTTGCACTATAGAAACAATGTACTAATTTACAAGGTCTATATTAAAAACAAATAAGAAATCTTACCAAATCGCTCAGACTACATAATGAGAAGTGAAATGGAACAAACATCTTGGTCCTGTTTAACTCTGTCATTCTAGAAACCTGTGACATCTCCTGATTAGTCATTCACTAGTTGCAGAAAGGAGAGGTGAGGCAGAACTGTAATTTAAGAGGAGTGCTTTGTAATTAATTCATATCTATTTTTTATCTTGCTGTGGTTTGTCTTTTTTTTTTTTTCCTAAAAGCAAGAGAATTAAGTGTTAGAAATCTAAGTAAGTCTGAAGACAACAGATGTCACTTTTGTTTAAATTGAGGGTCACTTTAAGATATCTTTTCATTTATCTTCTGCCTTAGAATTAACTTTTTCATTAGTATTTTCTCTTGTGCAGGAGAGGAAGAGAAGGAACAGGATTTCTAAACATTTTTCAGTGCACATCAAGTAAAATTTCCTTGATATCATCAGACAGCTAAAACACTAGGAAACCATGTTCAAAAGGGAAAAAATGAACACATTTACAAAATTCAGGATCACATCAATGGTAAATGTTTTGGAATTCATTTCTAAGCAGAAACATTTGGGATGTTTGTGCCCAGAGGCTTCCTTAAGTCAAGACATACAACGAGCAGTCTTGGATATCTGCCCAGGCAGACTGTGCCAAAGTCATCTCTGGCAGTCCTTACAGTGGAGATTACAGTTAAATGAGAACTGATTCACGTTACTTTCTATTTTCCTGTTCTGACAGATGGAAACAGATACCAATGAAGAGTTCAAATCTCTCCACATGTTGATCCATCTCACTCATCATACTCTATATAATGCATTCAAAGTGGAAAGCAGACATCAATTTGGGAAATCTTTTATGCTAGGAAGGAAATAAAATCAAGTACCCACAAGAAGATGCTGCCAATCAGATCTATGCTCTGTTCTTGATCTAGTGAAAAGGACAAGATGTAGGTCTGCAGTTCCTAACAGGACCGTTTATTCAGACCAAGCTGAAGGAAAGTTAGATTGGTGCTATGGGTGCTTAGATTGAACACAGCATTTGGGATTTTTCCTATAACAAAAAATTGAGTGTAACCATTTATACCGGGGGCCTTGAAATGCAGTGCCAGGGCAGAGGCTGTGTTGCCTGAATGTTAAACAGGGACTATTTCAGAAAAATGGTTCAGAGAACTGCCATATGGAAACAAATGCAACCAGACCTGCACTACTGATGGGCACTAGAGGATGAAGTAGGATGAATGGATCCTGAAATTCAGGACACTTTCCAGTGAGTTACTTGAATTTATTACAAGTTTGTAATTGGTTTTTTGATTTCTTATATTACTCTGTACTTAAATGAAATGTTGTTAGGGCTTGTCAGAATCTAGAAGATAAAGCAAGAGAAGAAACATTGACAAAAGATATCTATTTTCTGGAGAGGTTCTGTTAAAGAACAACAGACAAACACAAGGTCCCTGAAAATCCAGAAATTTGTAGAAAAAAGGGGTTGAACATTAAAAACATGAGTTTTTCATCCTGGTTTCTTACAAAGATAAAGCTAATGGGTTATTATTATAATCTGTTATCCTTCCCCCATTATCTGTTCTACCCAGTGAGAAACAGATAGGTATCTCAGAGAGACAATGTTCAGACAAGTTTCATGAAAATTAGTCACTAAACATGGGGAAAAGATTCAAGGGAATGTCCCTCTGAAGGAAAGGCTGCACAATGAGCTCAGCGTTACCTGTTCTTCTTTGACCATCCACCAGCCAGGGTGCACATACAGGTAGGGCAGCAGTAGTTTGGCACCAACCAGGGTATATGCTGCCTCTTTTGCAGACAGTGATTACCACTGGGGAGAGAAACCTGGGATTTCAGTGCATGGTTTGAGGAGAGGTGGAAGGAAATTTGAGACATCTCAGGGAGTCAGGATAGGCAGCGTGGGACATAAATCTGTGAAATCAGGGTTTTACTACCCGTATTGTTCAAGGAACTAAATGTCAATGCAAAAGTTGCAGAAGGAATTTTATGGCAACAGTACCAACGATGATCATAAAAAAGCCTGCATAATTTTCCCACTGTGATGAAGGAAAGAGCTCTCTCCACTATGAAAGTAATACATATTTCTCAATAGTTGGACACAATATATTAGACAGAACTGTTTGAATTACTTAAAAGTAGTGTACACTCTTAAAAGTATGTTATGTAAATGCTGTTAATTTCACTTTGAAACTCAAAAGGAAGGTAGAAATGTATATCTGAATGTGAGTGTTGTGCTATCCATGATCTCAATTTTAATAACACACCCTTGAAGCTCTCAGGCATTGTTTTCCATTAGAGATGAGAAAATCAGAAATAAAGGAGCGGCTGACAAATATTTTGCTCACAAACAATGCTTTCTAATAGTGGTAGTAGTAATCATGTTAAGTGTTTCAAATCCGGAGACTCAAGAGAACTATCAGACATGAGAGAGCTTTTCAGTCTGCGGATCAGGCAGAAGATGGAGCAACCAAGAAAGATTACAATCAGTACATCAAAGAGGGCAAAACCTGGCTGAAGAGATCCATGTTGTTTAATCAACTGGCATCAAATTTTCAAAACCAGCCTAAATGATAGGAATGGAGATAAGAGAGGACATGCAGTTTGTAGTTGTTCTCCGCTAATCTGAATGCTGCACCAGCTGTGTGGATATGAACAGTACCACAGTAATATATTTATGCAAGAGACTTCCACTGCTGCAAAGGCTGTGTTCAGAAATGATGATTGAAATGCAACTTTAATAAAATGGAAACTAAAACTGAAGACCTCAATTGCAGGACAGTGCAGATTTTTATTTTGCTTATTTGTTTTCTTATGTTTGCTTTGAAGGAGAACTAAAAGAATGAAAAAGAAATAATTTCACATCAAGATGGAATTTATACTTATGGGGTTTCTAAGGTCAACTGATATCTCCCAAACAAATTAGAAAATTGCTTTTAATTTTTAGATGTGTCTTTTCTTTGATATGAAGACTTTAAAAATAAAAATGTCTTGAAGTGGGAAAAAAAAATCAAATGTGTCTTGGATATTTTGTCTTCTCTCTTATTTTCTTAACCAGAAGTGCTCAGTATTTTGACTACAAATCATGAACATTTCAATTTCTGCCAAACTGCTTTTTTTAACAGTTAATCCCCTTAGGGATATTCGGACACTTCGGTATACCATAACACAGCATTGCCCTGTGAGATTAACCCATTATTCTTAGGTTATGATGATTTTCTAAAATTATGTCTATCCATAACCAGATGTCTTATGATTTATATCTCTCCAAAAGACTATTTGCAGTATGAGATAAATGGAACACTGATGTTCCATATGTGGCTAATATAAAAATAAATAATGCAGCTAAGGGAACAGAAAGTTATACAGATTCTGTAATACATGAGATTACTGAAGTAATGCACTATTTAATGCAAAAAAAAATTCAAAATCTAAATTATGAGAACTCACATCATATTGAAAAATTGTAATCCAGGAAAGATAAAGATTTTTGTAAGCATTCAAAAAATGCAAGGCCGAATGTTTGATGCCATCATTAATTATAACAGAAAGAAATGATCCTTTACTAATAGACATACGTTGATTTAACAAGTATAGAGCTGCGTATAGAGCACAGTATACCGTGTGTTAGAGCCACTGGCCACACTAAAAAATACCAAGTATGATGTTTACACATCAATATGGTTAAGTAAAAGAAAGAGAAAAAAAAAAAAAGAAAAAAACCTAAAAGTAAAATTATAGTAAAAATCTTTTAAGACAAACTTTTTATATGCTGACATCTTTTAGAAGAATTCATTTAGAGGAACAGTGGGAGAACACTGTAATTGCTCCAGTGGAAGCAAAGCCATGCACTGCACCAGTTGTGTGAGTGATGATTACTGACAGATATAAGGCCAAAGATCTTCCAGTTTGAAACAGATAATTGCTCTAAGCCGGAAACTGTAAAAATTTTAAAAATTCCCTTCTTATCATGAACCAGTATTCAAAACAGATTGCAAAGTATTTTTCATGGCAAGGTTATATATACAAGTAGTTGTGCCTGAAAGACAACAAAAACAATGTAACTACTGACCTTGCTGCACTCCAAGGAAAAGGGGTCTTTTTTTTCAAGTATGTTTGACAGCTGTTATTTAGATCTTAGAGTTAATCTCTATTTTGAGATTTTAAAAAACATGATTTTGAACAGATGCAGCAGTGAAGTGTTAGTAGTAAAAAGGGAAAATGTACTTTAACTTCCACAGAACCACTGTGCAACTCATTAAGTAAAGGCTTGAAGAGACAAACCATAAACTGAACCTTGCAAAACTTTGAATTTAGAACAATTTTTCTATTTGCCTCATTGTAAGAATGTATGGATGAATTAGTGATGAAGGTTGGTTTTTATACTGAAATTTCTTTTGGATTTCATTCTTGCTCAAGAGTTTCAAAATTTTTTCAAAATGTGGACTTAAAATATCAGATTTTATTTTTTAACTAGTGTTTTTCCCACAATTCAGAGCATCCAAAACTAACACACATAAAACACAAAACAGAATTAATCCATGCAAGGTACACATATTCTATAATGGAATATATAAAAAAGCCCAAGTGCCATTTTCCACATGTTGAGTTTGGGGGTTTTTAAGCTGCTTAGCTTTGTATGTATGTGAAAGAAAAGGGAAAAAAGTTCTGAAGCCAGTCATAGAGATCACAATCTGAAAACAAGGAGCAAAGAGAAAAAGAGATCATGAGTAGAAGAGAGAGTGTGAAACAGGAAGACTGGCTTTTTGGGTAGAGAAAAACCCGTATGTCTTAAGAAAAAAGCTTGAGAGCTATCTGTCGCTTTTTCTTTTGAGTAGTCAGGCATCTATCACATCTCCAGTACTGACTTGATTCCATGTCCTTTGAGACAAGAGATTATGTTTGAATCAGATCTTGCATCTGGAGGTACAGCCGCACTTCTCTGAGTTGCAAGATCTAGGGGCACATGCGCATATTGCAGTCTTGACAGGGCACTAGTCAGGAAAGAAAGCAGGAGGGGTCAGGTCACAGACTCCCAGAATAATTCTGGCAGGCATAGTACAGCCCACAGGTCACTGATAGGCCACTCCTCTTCTAAACCACTGAAAACACAAATACCACAAATACTGTCTACAGAAACTTCTCAAGGGGTGAGAAGTATAGATGGTCAAACAGCCACAACTGTCCCTCCAAGTATTAGAAAAGTAGACATGAAAAGCAATTGTTAGACAGGTAAAGGTGAAAAAACCCAGATATTCAAGTTTCTCCCAAGGTGTTCCCAAGTCAACATCAGTTAAACTTTGCCTTGATATTGCTTTATTTATTCTGATCTTGTTCTTGATCAGTTATTGTATGTCATGTGTTGGGATATTAGATTCAATCATGTGGACCACTATAATTATGAGTCCAGGTTTCAAAGAGCTGATATGCCCCTCTCTGTTTTTAATAGAGATGCATCATTTTTTATCATGATCCAATTTTGACAATACTTATGGGTATATATTTGCTGGTACTTTGCAGTAAAACAGTTATAACTTATCCAGTACAAGGAGAAAGGCTGGACTACCCTCAGGTTTCTGAGAATTTGTTTACTGAACTGCCTTACATAAATCTGGCAAGTGGCTGAAAGACTGCCCTTGGCCTTGTTCTGCCATAGTTACCTCCTGTTAAATGTAAGAGTCATACCTGCTCTGAACAGACTTTCTGAAGCAGACTTAATTATTGTGTGTTATATCAAGAAGCAGTCTAACTCTTGAGGAATCTTCTGGCCAAAAACCTGAGAAAATTCACAAGGCTATCAAAGCATCTGACATTGTTATCAAGTCCTTCCTTTTTCAACCTCCAGCACCCTGCAGAAGCCCACCAAGGGAATACAACACACTGCCCAGAAGTGGCTTTAAGTTTCTCCATTCTGATGTAGGATGTTGTTCCCTAAGCATTTATGCAGTGCCTTAGTAAAGAGGAAGAAAATGTGTGGCTACTCTTGCTGTTGATGAAGGGTATAGTGACAAACTGGCCTAATCAGAGGTTCATACACGTCTGAGACCAGATGTACGTTTCACCTTCACAGCTATCTCCCAGTGCCTTGGTCACTCCAACAAACAGATCTGGCACTGCCTTTTTGGCAACGAGAAACTAAAACAGCATCATTCACCTTGGAACAGCCAGAAACTCCTTGAATATCATGTGTTTTTTTTCTCTGAAACGAAGGGAGCAGGTCCACTGGCAGTAGGACACAGACTGTGATCAATAACAGTACGCCATTCTTTCTCTGCACCTTCAGCTGCAATACAGTTAGTGCTGGGAACAGGGTGACCTTGCAAACCATCCATTTGTTCCTCCTCTCACACTGCATTCATGACACAGGATTGTGTTAGTTGTCCTACACGGGTTTCTTCAAGCCTAGTATTTCTAAGGTTGCTGTTTCTGTTGATTTAACAACTCATCTCTACTGAAGGGGGTAACTCACATTCTTCCTTCTCATCTCCCTCATTCCCAATTACAAGCTTCTGCATTGTAACTTATGCCAGTGCTTTGTTTACCAGTTTGACACATCAAATTCCAGAAAACAAACTCAACAAAAAATTGAGTTAGTTTTTGCCATTTTAGTGGACTAAGTCAGCACATAGAAATGTGCAGTGAGCACAAGGTGGAAGCTAGGTCCACACAGGTAGCAAGACAATAGCAAAGTGAGAAGAGACTGCAGAGAAAGCAGAAGAGAAGGAAAGGACAAGAAAGGGGAAAGAGTGAAAAAACACTCTCCCTGTTGAAGTGGCAGTAGGTAATTAGAGACACCCAACTGCACCTTGACTCCATGTGCAACCGAAGCTGATTTCAACTCCAGTATTGCCACTAGTCCTTTCAGGTGGGCAGCATATCCAGAGACACTGGTTCAGCACTGCTGAGCTAGAGCAGTAGTGGGGCAGATAGAAGTCAGACAGAATCTCCACCTCCAGTGAAATCCAATATCTCTGAGCAGTCCTCATCCTGGCTCAGAGGGTAAAGTTACACACAATACCTCTAGCAGACACAAGGCCCTTCCTCCTGTATGTCTTCACATAGGCTACTTGAATTGCTACTGCAGCTGTCTACCATACCTCACCACCCATGTGAAGTAGGAGAATGTAGGAAGTACATGGATGGCACCATCACTCTAAATGAAGTGAAGGTCAGGGATGGCTGTATGGATGCCATGTCAGGGAGCAAGAAAGAAGGCAGTATGTCACAGATGAACCTCAAATCACTGGGTATGCATGTTGGGGGAAGGCAGCTGTATCTTCTTCTGTCTATAAAGAATCACAGAATCATCATGGTTGGAAAGGACCTCTG
>BJBW01003915.1:0-33584 GCA_004320125.1 Scolopax mira
CTGATCTGGATTAAGGGGCATGGATGGCATTAATCCGAAGCCAGACGCCTCTGAAGCTGTGGGGAATTACTGTTAAGTAACAAGGAGGGAGTAGTGCTGGTGGGGCTCCAGCAGGATGGGGGGCTCCAGCTGCTGTCCCTCCAGCTGCTGTCTCCCAAATCAGCCATCGTTCTGCTTCCCCACGTCAGGTGCTGGTAAGAAATGCAGCCACCGCCGTGCAGCCTGCAGCTACCAGCCCAAAATCAAGTGGGCTGCCCAACTTCTCGGTGGCCTTGGCCACAGGTTCCTCTTGAGGCCAGGAGGAAGCCCCAGCAGGGGCTTTTGGCACATCCACACTGGTGGGCTTGGGCAGACGGTGGTGGGGTTAGTCCCTTTGCGTTGGTCTCATGGCTGCAGAGGGGTCAGCTGGTGATGCCAAGGGTGGCCGACAGCTGGGAGTGTGACTTGGCATTGCACTCCATCCTCATTCTCATCCTCACCCTCCTCTGGCAGGAACCTACTGTCCCATCTTCTCCCAGAGCAGCCTTGGGGCTCCCAGACACTTTGGCAGCAGATGGTGGCTGCTGCTCATCTTTAATTAATTGATGCTAATCGTCCTGGCACAGCTCAAGCCACCCACTTGCCCGGACCACCGCTGGCATGTGCACGGCCAGCTCGCTGCTTGTCCCGAGGAGCAAAACCTCTGGGTCTGTGCCTGGGCACTGCAGGAGCCCTGGTACTATTTGCAGCTCCATCCTGCCAGGGAAAAGCTCCTGCCTTCCTGAACCCCCCTTCCTGGGATCCCCTGAACCCCCCTTCCCTTCTGCCCGGAGCCAGGGCACCCACAGTTGGGGTGACACGAATGGCATTGGGTGCTCAGCTCTGGCACAGGCAGCAAGATCCCCAGGAGTGGGCAGCTCAGCCACTGCCCACCACCCCAAACACGTTTCAGGGGGTTCCTGCTGTCCTTTTGGCCATCCCCTCTCCTGGGGGGGGGATGTCTGTCCAAGGGATGGGGCTCTCCCCCATCCATTGCCCCTCGGCCCCGGGGAAGATGATGGGGAGTGGGGTGGAGGAAGAGGCTCCAGGGCTGCTGCCGCCTGCGCCCTGCCACGCTCAGCCCCGCATGGCTGCAAGGCTTCCCCCTCGAGCAGGGCTGGAGCGGGAGGAGGAGCGAGGAGGCTGGTCCTAGCGTGGGGCGAGCAGAGCACAGAGAAGGAGGAAGAGCGCGGTGGCCGCCGTGGTGCCGAGCGAGCGGCACGGGGCACCGGGCGGGTGGGCCCAGGCGGTGGGGCTGGGGTGCGGGACCAGTGGGGTGGGTGCTTTCTGAGCCCACAGTGCCACCCCGACGGGCAGCGAGTCCCTGCCAGAGCTGCCGTCTTCCCCCACGGAAGGAAGCCCGGAGCGGCCGGTGAAGCATCGCAGCTCTGGTCCTGCTTGGCTACACCCCAAAAAGCTCGGCTTGCTGCCCCCAGCACCCTGCAAGAACCACAGGAGCCCCCACAGCACATCTGCAAGGGATGGTGAGTGTGTCCGGCGAGGTTTGAACCCTCCTGTGCTACCAGGAGGCCTGTCCTCACCGTGCTCAGGGGCAGGATGGTGGCCCCGGGGCTGGGGTGGGAACATGGGGTGAATCCCCCCTGTGGGAAAAATCTGATCGCTGATTTCCCCTCTCTGCCCCCATGCACCCCACAGGCTGGAACCACCTGGTGATGAAGAGCATCCCGACCCCCAGCCTCCCCCAGCTGCCCCCCAGCTCCTGCCCCCGCCACGCTGCCAGGCTGCAGGGCACCCCATCCCCATGAGCATCACCTGGGTGGTTGCACATCACCATCTGGAGACCTCCAGCCACCGGCTCGCTCGGGTACCGGGGGGCTGGTCCCCCCACGTCGCCCCTACCTTCACCTTCCCCAGCTGACCCTGTGGGCCAGGCGATGGCCAGCATCCACCGCTGAGCCCCGATGTGGGGCTGGGACGGGGACACAGCACTGCCGGGGTCCCGCTGCTTTGGAGGATGGCAGCAGCAAGCTGGTACCACCGGGACATCAGCCGGGTGGTGGCGGAGGAGCTGCTGGCCAAGGCCGGGCGGGATGGCTGCTTCCTGGTGCGGGACAGCGAGTCGGTCTCCGGGGCATATGCCCTCTGCCTCCTGTGAGTCACCTGCCTGGCTTCTGCTTGCACCTTCTCTCTCTTGTCACTTGCTGGGGTCCCTCTGTCCCTCTCCCGACTCTGGGCACAGCAATCCTGGCACTGCCCCTCAGGCTGCCAAAATCTTATAGAAGAGCCTTCTGCTGGGGTGCCAGTGGGGTGAGCAGGATGCCAGGTTTCTAGCACAGGGGGTTTTGAGTGATGCCTTGGGAGCAGGCAGCCTGGGCTAACCCTGCCCAGCAGCGGGCTTGCTGAAGGCAGAACCCAAAATCCAGGGCACCCCGAGCCATTTTGGGCCGCTCGCCCTCCCAGCCCTTGTTTGTGGGAGCGGGAGAGGCTGACTCAAATCGCCCTCCCTCTGCAAAAACAAACATCCCCCTCTCCCTCCAACCCCCAGGGCGGCCGCATCCGGCTGTTATTAACATTTCGGATGCTGGGACTTAAGTAGGGGGGGGGGGAGGGCTGCATCCCCCTCCAACCTCCCCATCTCCATGCTCGGGACAGGGCTCACAGCCCCCCCCTGAGAGCAGTGCTACTGGGGGGGGTTCCTGCACCCTGCCTGCAGCTCAGAGACACGTCTGCAGCGGGGACCGTGCGGGGCGGCGTCGGGGCGGCTTTGGCCGGATGCCACCCCCTTTTCCCCACGCTCGGCGGGCGGGAGAAATTGCAAACACATGGTGCCGAGGGGAATGGGGGGGGGGGGTGAGGCACGCCGCGGGGGGGGGTTCAGCTTCTCCCCCTCCCCAAGCTCTGCCAGCATCCCAGCAGCGAGTCGGATGTCAGGCCGGTGCCAGCCGGGGTGGTGGCACGGGGAGGGATGCTGTGGTGGCCTTGGAAAGAGTAGTCGCAGTCACGGGGAGCGCAGCGCCCGGCTCCAGCTGGCCTAAAGCCCTGGCTGCTACGCGGAGCCATGGGGCTGTAGGTGACAGGCAAATGGCTACAGAGACGTGGCTGAGCCCCTGGCATGCCGTGGCCATGCCATGGCTGCTGCAGGCAGGATGCTGTTTGGAGGCGGGGGGGGGGGGACGCTGAACATCCTCCCCTGCAAACAGGTCCAGACCCAGAGCTGAGGGTGATGCTTTGATTTCCAGAAAGGAGAGCTCAGTTCCTCTCTCTGTGGAGGGAACGGGGTGTTTACGCCAGGGCTGGGTGCCAGGCACCCCCCCCCCCAGCGCTGCCACGCACCCACAATGTTGCGGGGAGTGGGGGGTGTGTGCGATGGGGGGACCCTCATCTGCTCTCCCCCAGGTTCCAGCGGCACGTCCACACCTACCGCATCCTCCCTGACGACGAGGGGCTGCTCTCCGTCCAGGTGGGTGCCCAGAGGCTGAGTGCCAGCGGGGTGCACTGCCTGCCCTGGCTAATGCCACCAGGCGCCATGCCGGGGGTGGGGGGAACCGGCTACAAACTGGGGTGCAGACAGGATGCAGGTGCCTGTCCTCCCCGGCGCCGAGCGAGCAGCGTGGTTTGCTTTTTGCACGAGCTGCCAGCAACATGCAGCACCACAGGATGCGAGAGCTTTGCAGCCACGGGGCTGCCTGGGAAGGCCACCTCCTCCCCCAACCCCGTGGCTGCCACCAGCCCACCTGGGGTGACCCAGGAAAATGCTTGTCCCCTTCCTGCCACCATCCCCCGCCCCAGCCTGGCCAGGCGGCCCCGATCCTCTCAACATCTGTCCCTGAGATGTCTGTCCTGGCCACCTGCTCAGCTTTGCTTCCCCTCTTTGGTGTCACTTCATGTTTCTCCTGGTACCCAGCTCCTTCTGACACCCTAAAAAGAGCATCCTGAGGGTGCAGCCCCATCTGCTGCTTGAGGCAGATGCCACCGAATTGTCAAGGAATTGTCCTGTCTCCACACTCTTCTCCTCCCTCTGCTCTCCTGCCAGGGGCAGGAGTGAGCTCAGCATCCAGCTGGCACTTAAAGCTTGCCGTGGCCACATTTTGGGGGACAGACCCACTCAACACGGTGGGCTGGTCTGCAGCCTGGGTGGGGGGCTGCCCCAGCATGTGGAGCCAGCAGAGTTGATGGGGGACATGGAATCATGGAATTGTCAAAGTTGGAAGGGACCTCTAGAGATCCTCCAGTCCAACCCCCCTGCCAAAGCAGGGCTGCCCAGAGCACATCACTCAGGGTGGCATCCAGGCAGGTCCTGAAGATCTCCAGAGAAGGGGACTCCACACCCTCCCTGGGCAGCCTCTGCCAGGGCTCTGGCACCCTCACCCTATAGAAGTTTGTCCTCATATTTAAGTAGAACTTTCCATGTTCCAGCTTGTGCCCGTTGCCCCTCATCCTGTCACTGAGAAACACTGAAGAGTCTGTCTCCCTCCTCCTTCAACCCACCCTTTAGATACTTAAAAGCATTAATAAGGTCTCTCCTCAGCCTTCTCTTCTCCAGGCTAAAGAGTCCCAGCTCTCTCAGCTTTTCCTCATCAGGGAGATGCTCTAATCCTTTAATCACTTAGGTCACTTAGAAGTTTTTTGAATGCATGTAATCTTCTAGCCGAGTCTGACAAAAGTCCAGACAGCAAATATCCTTCTGTTTCAGACAGGAAAATGACCTCCCCACTTTGCAACTGGATAAATTTAAGCACGAAGAAATTCAGCTGGACTATTCTGCAGGTGCTGTGACTTGTGCCTTTAAATCTCTTTCTTGGTTTTACGTTTCTTGTGTAACAACCTGCCCTACACCAGGCTGCCAGAACAATTTGTGTGTGTGAGTACAGAGAGGCAGCAGTAGCTGCATCTCATCTATACATAGACCTGTACGTAAGTATGGAATGTGGAGTGTATTTTTACAAGCACCTTTTTTTTTTTTTTTTAAATTGTTATAGCTTAATTTTGTGACAGATGGAAGTCCACGCAGACGAGAGAGCATCTGTAGAAGAGTCAATAATGTTTGTTTTGCACAAATGCACAGTCGGGTCAATCAGTGAACTGTTTTGGAATCGCTGTTCCCAAATGAGGCTTTGCTGGCCCAAAGAGTACTGTGCAGTGATTTAATGTTAAAGACAATTTTGTGGTTGGACAAATTCCAGAAAATATGTTCCCATTGCTGATGAACATTTTTAAAAAAAAAATCAGCTAAACAGGATAAACCAGCACATCAGCCAAAAGCTCACTATTGCTTTTCATGAAGCCCATATAAATAATTTTAAAATAAACATCTGGCAATTTCCCCACTTAGAGTCATAGAATCATAGAACTTCTACCAACCTCCTTTGACAGTTCATGGGAACAGGACTGTCTGTAACGGGCAGCGCTGGGTTTTCAGGGTTGTTCACTGGGGAGTGTTCTTATCAGAGACATTAGTTTTGGATTTCTGAGCAGTCTGACACGGGCATCTATATTGTCCCCAGGTCAGGTAGTGGGTGCAGTGATGTTCCACACATCTTAAGACACAGTCTTAAACCCCTGTAGAGCAGAGAGTTTAACTGCTGAGCTACAGGACAGTTGTGTGCTGTGAGCCAGAGGCAGATCCTCAAGAAACAAAGCAGGGCAGGTTCTTGGGGGCTTTCTGAAAATCCAAACAATTAGATCCTCTAAGTGGGTGAAGTCCTAACCTCGCCAATGTATTTGCCCCCTGGGATCAGGGTGAAGCTGGATTTCACCCCATTGCTTGAAACAATTTCAGAAGTGCCACCGTTTGACATGGTTGGCAGCGAGCTCCAGCGAGTGTAAACTGAGCTGCCTGCTAATTTAATTCAGGAGAAATGTCATGCAGGGCTCCCACCAGTGCTATAAAAAGCCGTTGGGAAGTTGGACTTCAGAAAGAGACACCTTGGCACTAGGTGACCCAGGGCAACCACCAGCCGAGCCTCACACACAGCAATGACTGTCCACAGCCCCTCCATCAGGAGGCACCAGCAAAGCTGAACTTCCCAGGGAGGAGTGTTTCCCTGATCATCTCGGAGCTGTGCTTGGAGAAGAGGAAGAGTGGGAGAGGAGGAAGGGGTGCCCTGCACCGAGCAGCACCAGCCCCACTTTGGAACCTTGTCCCACAGCAGCCTGAGACATTCCAAGCCATCCCAGCAGAAAACACCGAGGACAAAGGCACACGAGCCCAATTTTGGGGCCACCATACGTCCCCCTGGTCGGGACTCAGCTCAGGAGAACTGGGAGCCCAGCAAGTGGGTCCCGGAGGAGCAGGTAGGGGTTGTGAGATGGTCGCCCTCCCCACCAGCACCCCCAGACAGGAGCTGCAGGCAAAGCAGCACCTTGCAGCACCCCGTGATGTCATTCAGGTCACCCTGCAGATGTAAACACGGCTGGCGCGGTGCAGCCGGGACACTCCACTTCCTCCTGACAGCACGGCCACACTTGGCTGGGTTTCTGCCCGAAAAGGTAAGGCTGCTCTTAAGCTCTCTCTTTTGAGATCTAGAACCCAAGGAAACTCAGCCTGTGCTGCTTCCTACAAAAACCCTGCGCTCCTCGGGCTTTTTCTCAAGGCTTGGCTCTCGCCAGGAGGAGATTTGTGGCGTTTGGAGGCTTGGAAAAAGCAGAGGCCCCCCCCTTGCGTGCCCATCCTCTGCACGGACACATGGCGGGGGGAAACGGCGGCTGCATGAAATTGCTGTCACTAGAGATAGCAAAATGCTAGAGCGTGGGCACTTAGTGGTTCTCCAGCCACTCTCCAGGGGCATTCCTAGGCACAATTTCTTTTTTTTTTCCACCCCCCTTTGATTTCTCAAGGAATATCTTTTATTTTAAAATCAGGCGGGACAATAAGGGAAACTTGCAAATCTGTTTTTTCTAACAGTGTTTTATATTGCCCTTAAAAAAAATAACTACCTGCTGCCTGTCTTTGTGCCATCCAATGCTCTTTGACCGAATTGCAACAGTAGGAAATTAATATTAGTCAGGGGGACATAATATGACAACAATAGCAAGATTGCTTGGACTTGGTTTTGTTTCCATTAATGAGAACCCTGAGGCAGTTTTAATGCATAAATCAGGCTGCAGTCTCTGGTCTGGATTGAAACTTAACTTATTTCAAGAAGCTTTTAAATCGTACTTTGTAGAAGGTGGTTTAGGGACGGGCTTGTATTCGCTTGCAGCGGCAGCTCAGCTCTGAAAGGAGCTCAGCAAAATGGCACAGAAGCAGTTTGGCAATTATAGACAGGACTCACAGGGGGTGAACCCTGAATCTGAGATTTCTTAAGGTGAATCAAAAGGGAATCTCAGCAGAGGTGAGTCAGTAGGGCCAGATCTTGGCTTGCTGCACATTTATGTAGGAGAGGACTCCAGCCGCCGGCTGGAGCGGTAGGATGTGTGAAGTGAAAGTGTGGGTTTTGTTGAAGGGCATGTTTTCTGGTTTCAAGTGAATGTGCTGGGACCTTGGTTCCAGGGGGGACCTCACCAGCCATGGGAATGTCATCCCTGATGCCAGTCCAGCTGCGGGACAGCCTTGGCACAGCAGCTCTGGCGAGGCTGCCCGTGTCCTGCTGAGTGTGTGCCCTGCTCCATCAGCTGCCTGAGCTGCAGAAGTGAGAATTAGACTAGGGCTGCAAATCGAAAACAGCTCATGACAACACATCAGATAACCCAGATCTGCTCTTTTTTTTTTTTTTTTTCTTTTTTTGTGGAAGAAGAAAAACAGAAAAAGTACCCTTAACTGTAGAACTTTCCACTTCTGACTGCAGAGGTTTCACACCAAAGTGCAATAGCCTGAGATGTTCACATCCATGCAATGGGGGCAGAGTTTGCAGGCTTTTGTTTCTTAATCAAATCAATTAACCCCCCTGCATGCCAGAAAGATCCAGGACTCTGGAATGACATTCCTGTGCTTCTCGGTCCTAAGAAGATGAACGCCTTTTTCCTAAAATTGCCATGTTTAGTTTCCAAATGTCTGGCTACAAGTAATAACATGCACCCTTAATTATGTCCTTAGTGCGACAGCCTCAGAAATACAGCCTCAAATTAAAATGTAAAAAGCAGTAGTTAGCTGACACTGTATTTATTTACTACCAATTTTTCTTAAAATTTCCTCTTCTGAAAAGAACCATTGCAGTAGGAGCTGCCTCCCTGCGAGATGGAAATAAGGCCTGATAAAATCTGATGGAGATTTTCAGCCTTCTACCTTTGCTGTACACTCATCATACAGGGAATTACTTTGATTTCTTAACAGCTTTGGAGACCTAATTTCAGACAGCCATTCCGTGGCATCTCTGCATGTCTGCTTTTGGGCACAGGTGAGAAGATAAGGGGACAGTGTGGGACTAAGCTTCGGTCTGAATAAGAGGTGTGGGAGGAAGGGCAGAAATACAAGTCATTTTGTAGTCCCCTGTGCATCTGCCTGGGTGCATTTCGTCTAAAGAGAGGGTTTAATCTCATTAGGTTTTTATGATTCTGTAATTAAGTCGTTCATTCTCAGAAAGCAGCCTGTTGTGATGAGCCAGCAGACATCACCCATGTATATATTCATTGTGGTAATGCTTTTGGTCCGGTCATCCTGCTCAGTCCACTCCACTGTAAATGGCCTGACCCCCAAGTTCATTAAATGCAAAGGGGAGACTTCTGACTCTACGGGCCATGTGTCTCCTCTTCATCAACCCTGGTGTTACATCTGCTTGGGTGGTGGGGATGGGAAACCACCTGCATTTCCACAGGTTGGGTTGTGTTACCTTTTGGTTCAAAGCAGCTCCCTGGTTTCCAACAAAGCCCAGCTTTTCAGGATGCTTCTACCTGTAAATACCAGCAATATGAGGCCTACTCCCGAGAACATTTTTTTCCCCCTAACATCAGTTATTCAGCAACATGAGGTTTTTCAATTTGGGATCACCCTAGAAGATGGCAACATGAACTCATGAGTACATGATCACACCACTGCCTCTGCCTCCATCCCTGCTCCCTTGAGGGTTAGAAAACTACCTTAAAGAGGAGGCCAAAAAAATGAAATCCTGATTAACTCTGACACCTTGTGGACAATTAGCAGATAGAGAGGAAGCCCAAGCGGGAACCTCTCCATGCTGTGGGCTCCACCATGGTCTCAGTTGGCCCAGCCCTGTGCACGGCTGGGCATGGTTTGATGCAATCAGAAAGCGATGGCTGGATTCTGGCATCAAGCGTGTGCACTCAGCATCACCCTCGTGTTTCAGCAGACAAATCCTGGACATGCCAGTTTGCCCTTAATGGCTCTATTTAGCAGCCAGTTTGAGTCAGCAGCCTGAACTTGATGATTCTGATTGCTGACACTGTGGTCGGGTCCTTAGCTGTCACATGAAATGTAAATAAGGGCTAACTGTATCTAGGGACCTCAATAAACAAACTGACTATTATGACTCATTTGAACCAAAGAACACACATTCACTGCCCAGCATTTAAATATGAGCCTGTCCTTAATATAGAACATTTTGCAAATGTGTCTAAACCTCCGTGGTTTCAACGGCCACCTAGCGCTTGTGGTTTTGGGGGAGCACCAGCCAGTCAGCCTAACTTGACACCCAAGGGACACCAGGCAGCTACTAACTTTGAAAATGGCTCTTTAGTGGCTTCTTGCAAAAGTGGGTGGTCACCTGAAGGGACAGAAATGGGGTGCAGTGAGCAGGGATCTAACAAGGGACAAGGGCAGCAGACAGCATGTCCAGCTAGAGATGCAGGTGAACAGGTGGAAAGAAATCACAAACTTTCAGAGCACCAGAAATTCACAGCATTCTTGAGAAATGGGATGTAACCTGAGTTTACTGCTCTGAGGAACAATACCCTGAGTGAACACCCCAGGGCTCAGCTCCATGCCCTGTCCACAGCCTGTCCCAGTGCCCTGAGGAGCACCAGGAAGGAGAGTGGGACTCCTCCAACGTTGGTTCTCAGACTGGCGGAGATAAGGCCTTGGGCCAGATGCATCTTCCCCCCTCGCTTCCAGCACCTTTTGAACCCACTTCCCTCTTCATGGACATGTTCTGGCCTTGTGATAGGAGCAAGGTTGTGGTGTCTTGGGATGGGGGGCAGCTGGAGACACCCCACCACAGGGCAGAGCATCTCATCCCAGAGCTGCCATGGGGTGAGTGAATTTCACATGGGAGTGAAATTTAGACTGGAGGGATTGCCCTGAGGGGACAAAACCAGCCTGGGAGGTGTGCTCTGAGGCACCTGGCCTCCATGTGTTTGTGCCATCTTGGTGAAGGAAGGGGATTAGATAGAGGGTTTCTCCACTGCAGCATTTCTTTGATGTTTGGTGCAACTGAAGGATGTAGCCCAGTTGCTAAAGCTGAGAGTGCTGCTGGAGATAAACATGCAGACCTTGCTTTTTGAAGACCGTGAGAAAATGTAAGACAAGTTTAAAAAGAAAAGCAAGAAACTTGGCAGCAGCATCTGTCTGGAAAGCCTGCAGGAGCAGTGATTGGTTGGCCCTGCTCACCATCAGCATCAGCCAGAGCTACTGCACCCAAGGGTGAGGGTGGCTTGTGTCCCATCCTGGGACCTTCCCACATCTGGGTGTTTCTGGAGCCTGAATTACAACCAGCCCTGAACAGCGTCGGTACAAACTGCCAGGTCCAAGTACTGCAACCAGTCACAAGCTGAAAAACCATCTATTTGTGTTCTTTGTCACTTCAGGGGTCTAAACACTTTTTTTTTTTTTTTGGTAACTTGAAGGAAAAAGCATTAGTAACAGGGTGTGAGTTACTAATATCTACCTACAGAGACACTTCTTCTTGCCAGTGGTGCAGGAAATGAGTCAGAAGGAATGAATCGGTGTCTGCAGTGCCACACGAAATAGGAAGCTGATACTCAATTTTAACTGTTGTATTAGACACAGGAGGAAATCACTATAATGAGAATTATGACCCTATGGGGGAACACCTGGTAAAACCAAACTCCTGCCTGGGCTACCTTACTGAAGACAAATCCCGGTTACAAAAGCTGCCAAAAGAAAGGTGGCCCAACGGTTCAACATGTGATGTTTAGCCATTCCTACTTAACTGAATCAAAGGAGAGCCAGAAATTGGAAGCATCTCAAAACCTGGTTTGGCAGGGGGGTTGGACTGGATGATCTCTAGAGGTCCCTTCCAACTCCAACAATTCTGTGATTCCATCTCCTTTATGAAGAAAGGCTGAAAGAGCTGGGACTCTTTAGCCCAGAGAAGAGAAAGCTGAGGGGAGACCTTATCGATACTTGTAAGTATCTAAAGGGTGGGTTGAAGGAAGAGGGAGCCAGACTCTTTTCAGTGGCTGCCAGTGAGAGGATGAGGGGCAATGGGCACAAGTTGGAACAGGGGAAGTTCCACTCCAGTATTAGGAAAAACTTCTTCATGGTGAGGGTGAGGGAGTCCTGGAACAGGCTGCCCAGGGAGGGTGTGGAGTCCCCTTCTTTGGAGATTTTCAAGCCCCACCTGGATGCCGTCCTGAGTAACATGCTCTAACATGCTCTGGGCAATCCTGCTTCAGCAGTGGATTGGACTAGAAGATCTCTATGGTCCCTTCCAAATCTAAAAAAAATTCAGTGAAATTCAGTGAAACCTCTCAAGCTTGCTCCCTGTGGCCCTTTTCCACATGGCCTGTCCCCATTATGCCAGAGAAGGCGGGTCCATGAGGTCCACTGATGGGGTCAGGAGAAATGCCACCCTCACAGTGCCTAACCTACAGGTATTATCCCGTGGTCAGCACCACATTTTGGTGGTTGGGCCATGTGGTTGCTCACCCACTGAAGCTGGGCTATGGCACACCTACCCAGAGACCAAATCACAGATGACCTCGAGCTGCCAAAAAGATAGGCAGCTTCTCCTGTTAGCAGTAAGGCGCATGTTCACCCATGCTTATGGCACTCAGACAGTGTGGCAAGGCGACTGACACAACAGGAATGGTCCTTCACCTCTGCATGAAAAGCGGGAGACCTCCAAAAGGGCACCATTGAAGAAGACAGCAAGATGTTTTATACAGAAGACATTTCCAAACTTCTGCTTTGTACCAAACAGCCAAATAGGAAATGCAAATATGAATATCAAAAGCTCTTGCAGTGCTTTTGCCTTTACAGCCCCTGTTTTTGTTCTCTACAGGAGTGACCCACCCACCCTATACCTCAGCAGATGTTTCCAGCAGCCCAGTCATGACGCAGATCAACCATTCCTGCTCCATTCAGAATATAACATTCAAAAACAGCCTGTATGCAACCACCTACACCATCATATTCATCCCCGGCCTCCTGGCAAACAGCGCTGCCCTGTGGGTCTTGTGTCGCTTCATCAGCAAGAAGAGCAAAGCCGTCATCTTCATGATCAACCTGGCCGTGGCCGACCTGGCTCACGTCCTCTCCCTGCCGCTGCGAATATACTATTACATCAACTCCACGTGGCCTTTTGGGAGATTCCTTTGCTTGGTGTGCTTCTACCTGAAGTACCTCAACATGTACGCCAGCATTTGCTTCCTCACCTGCATCAGCATCCAGAGGTATTTCTTCCTGTACCAGCCGTTCAAAGCCAAGTACTGGAAGCGGCGGTACGACATCGCCATCAGCGCCGTGGTGTGGCTCTTCGTGGGGGCAGCGTGCTTGCCGTTCCCCATCATGCGCAACAACGGCATAGACAACACCACGAGCACCTGCTTTGCCGACCTGGAAGTCCGGCACATCGACAGCACGGTGGTCACCGTGCTCATGACAGGCACCGCCGAGCTCTTTGGGTTCATCGGCCCGCTCGTCATTATTTTATTCTGCACTTGGAAAACAAAAGACTCTCTCCGGGGCTTCCAGATACCGATGCAAAACAGCAGTGAGAGGCGGAAGGCTTTAAGGATGGTCTCCATGTGTGCCATTGTGTTCTGCGTGTGTTTTGCACCGTACCACATCAACTTCTTTTTCTACATGTTGGTGAAAGAAGGCGTCATTACAGACTGCTTCCTGAGCACCATCACGCTCTACACCCAGCCCTTTTGCTTATGCCTTGCAAGTCTGGACTGCTGTTTGGATCCCATCCTCTATTTCTTTATGACTTCAGAGTTTCAAGACCGGATATCAAGGCACAGCAGCATGGTCATCAGGAGTCGGCTCACGAGCAAAGAGAGTGCCTCATCAATTAAGGAATGACAAGAAAGCCAGATGAAAAGGATTAAGATATTTCATACGAGATCTGGGACTGTTCTGTGATACTCAATCACCAGCTCTGTTGTGGAAGATCCCGCAAGTTTACTTGGGGGATTTTTGTGGCAGTGGAAAATTTTTGATACATAGAAGATAAAACTCTGTTTAAGATCAATGTGTAGGAAGCTAATGAGCAAATCAGCTGGTGTGACTACACCTACAGCTGTGCCACCCAGGCCTGACCTCCCTGGACTAGAAAATACACAGGAGGGAGTGACAAAGATTTTGCTAGGAGATGGCAGAAAAAGGAGCTTTTCTTCTGTTTTCCCCAACTCCATGACAATCCCACATCCATCCACTGAAGTGTCTTTGCTAAAAACATGTAATGTATATGAGAACCTGAAAACAGCCAGTAACAACAGATGGCAGTTTTGGTCTCTACACTCAGGACTGCAGACACGTGAAGGTTGGCAGCTTGCTTCAGCACAGTAGCCCCAGCTTTGAGTGCATCCCATTGGTCACCAAACTTACCTCTGCTTCACCATTCCTGCACTCTCCACCCCACTCTCATTCATTAATTCCTTCTCGCCCTTAATTTTGCTCCTTAATTGCTGATGCATCCCATAACTTGCACCTACAGCTGATGCAAGACCCACTGCAAAACAAATTCTCCCGACAACTCCTCAAACACCCCAGAGAGCTTCCCTTGCTCTGAGTGACTTTCTTCCCCTCTGAGCTGCCACTAGGGGCAAGAAGGACATCAGTAGGTGCCTTCACCTTCAGACTCTGAGGTGCAGGACCACTGGAAGCACGCTGTGGGCTGATGGGACATCATCACCATTGGATTTGATGATGCTGGTGGCACCATTCAGGTCCTCACATGGCTTCTTCAGCTCAGAGGTACCTGTGATGGATCCACCCTGTGAAATCTCTTCTCGACAGATTCAACTGATACATCTTTTTAAGAAGAGAGGTGTCCTTGTCGTGGGGATCTCATTAATATAGCCTAGGCTAATTTGTTCTGTAAATTATTCGTCGTGATTTTTCCACTAGCTCCTCTCATGACTTTAATGTTTACATTTTTATAACTTCATTGGCTATGAAGATAAGAAAAGCAGTAACAGGAAAGGTTGCCATTGACCCCGTTTTTAAATTAGTGACAACTCTTCGGCCAAGTCCACTTACTTTGTGTAGCTTCAAGGGCATCCCCATGACAGCTGGGGTTGTTTTGGCTGAACACAGGCACTGATTTACTGCCTTCCAAATCTTGTGGGTTTTTTCAAAATACTCAGCCAGAACCAGTGGCAGCATCTTACATGTTGCTGCAAAAATAGAAGAAATACCAGCAGCACTTGCTAAGTGTATTTTAAATCTAACTACTCAGTTCCCAGCTCAGCCAAAAATTTTCTGCATATTATGTTTTCCCACTTGACTATTTTACAATAAAATGGGAAAAAGCAAACAATAGCTAGGGTTAAATAACTATTATACTGGAGTTCCTCTAAAAGGCAGCAAACTTATTGATTAAATACAATGAGCTTTTGCAGTTCTTCTCTCATTTGTGAGAAGATGATTATGGGCTACAGTACAATAAACTTACTCTTACATGTAGATAAGTGAAAACACCAAACTATGCCTATCTGAAGGAAGTAAATTTCATAGAGAGAGTATTATTGCAGGTTTCTCTGGTTTTCTGTTGAGAAAGCTGCAGAGTAAGAAAATAGTTCATATCCCACTGAAGTCAATGGAAATGTTTTGTCTAATTTAATTGGCAGTTTGTTATGTCAATGATACACACACTTGTTTACACACTGCAAGCTTCCCTTTAAAAACATGACCAGAGGCTGATGCTCAAGTACACTCTTAAACGTGCATAAGGAAATTTTTTGTTAATTTAGCAGTTTTCTCATAAGCAAGACGCTGCGTAAAAATTGTCAATGAAAGAGACTTTCAATGGTTATTTTGATGATTTTTATGGACCTTGATCAGATAGAATACAACTGGAAGCTGTTTACTGTGATTTCTTTCTCATATGATTCTCCATTTATCAGGTGAAAACAAGTTTGAAAGCACTGTTATGGTAACTATGTAGCTTGTCCTACATTTTTTTCTTTCCAAAAACCGATGCTTAAAAAATAAACACATTTTTGCAAACGTGCGCTAGTTTCATAGTTGTCACTTATACCTAGAAAACTGAATGGGATCAGCTCCTCCTTCAATCAAAGTGTTCAAGAGATGGAGGGAATCAACTTTTATTACTCTTAAACAGATTGCTTCCTTGTCTGCAGAAAGGTTTTCACCCCACTCTAGTATGACTGGTGTTTATTTTTATTTTATTTTTTAAAACTACAACACTTCCACTGGATTTAGAAGTATTTTGGGGAGAGAAAGGCACTCCCTGGGAATAGCTGTGGTGCCAGCGGTACGTGACCAGGCGAGGAGGAGTGGTTGCTATCATCCTTATGTGCAGACGGAAGCACAGAAACCACCTCTATCTCATTCAACGATCATTTTGCAGATCCAAGTCTACAGGGCTTAAAAAAGCCCTCACACTACTGACGACACGACTGGTAAACCAGAAATTGGTCACTACAATCTCCTACATACTGAAAGTTATAACATGGACCCAACATGGGAATACCTGCTCCAGCACCTGGATGTCCAAAGAGAGGTGGTGGCTTTCCCACTCAACCTTAACCACAATTTTGGTGGCTTTAGAAGGGATAACATTCCCCATCACCATGATGTCATCCCCAATAGCTCAGCTGCTCATGCTCTCCCCCTGGCTTCCTGCCTCACCCCCCCTCTGAACTCCCTTACACCCCCCACCAAATAGTCCTTTTTACATATTGCAGCCCCAGCCTGTGAGGAAAAGTCACAAGCCTTTCAAGTCAAATCACTTCCACGTGCAGGAGGTTGGACAATCTGGTCTAATGGTCCCTTCTGCTGCATGGGAAAGCGTATTGGTTTTGGGTGGGATAGAGTTAAGTTGGCTGTGCAAGTGCTTGGTTGCCACATGGGGTTGAACCACAACGTAAAGTTATCCAAGATGGTCATGATGGGGAATGAGCCTAGAGAGCAACAACTCAAAATGAAAAAGATCAAGGAAAACTTGTGAACTTCTGAAAGTATGTAGAAAGTCAAAGCCTGTCAGTTTGCCCTTCACAAGGCCGCATGTGAAACTCAAACCTTTTAGTTCAAGTCCTCCAAAACCTCAGCAGTGTGTCACAGGAGAAGAGCGGACAAATCCAGCTCTACTGTTGAGGAGGATGGTATTAAGATCGCCCTCACAGCTGGGAGGTGCTGGATGCAACACAATGTGCCCAGCTCCAGTTCCTGTAATTCACCCCCTTTCCTGCGGCCACAAAACACGTTTTTTTATCTTGACAAGAGGAAATACGACGTCACGATGTTGCTTCTGGATTATACCTTGTCCTGGTTCCACTGCCCAGGCTCACTACCTATAAAAAGAAGCCGTCCTTCTTGGGCAGACACAAAAATAGGTCTTTCAGCAGAGATGCCACAGAAAGGCAGAAGTTAAGCCAATGAAGAGAATCATAGAAGAGAATCATAGAATCATCTGGGCCAGAAGGGACCTTCAAAGGTCATCTAGTCCGACCTCCCTGCAGTCACAGGGACACCCCCAACTAGACCAGGTTGAGGTACAGCTACGTAGATTGGTGAAGGATGGATCTGAAGGGCTCCCCCAGCACCTGGTGCAGGATCTCATGAGTACCTCAGCTTCGTTTCCTCTCCTTAAATGAAATTATCAGCTCTCCACACAGAGGAAAAACAAGAGATGGTGTAAACGCAGGATAACAGCTCAACAACCAGGAGCCAGCTCAAAATTACAAAAACCCTTCATTGTGTTTAACAGATTTCGGGGCTATGACTGGTGCATTTTGATCAACAACGCTGGATCTGTGGATTACACAAGGGCTTATCTTGAAAACGTAGGGAGTGGCTGACAAGTACTTGCTGTAAAATAAATCAAAGCTTCCCAAAACGCTACTCCTGTAGAGGCCACTGTGCAGTGGTGGAGGAGGACTATGTGCTGTGGGGCACCAGGGACTCACCCAGCCCCACGGGCCAGCGTCCGCTCGAGCCGTAGTGAGTCTGCACAAGGGTGAGTTCCTTTGTCTGAGTGAAACCTCCTCCTCCTCCTCCTCCTGAATGGCCTGCTGTTTTTCATACATCCTTCAGGTGCATCCTGTCAGATATGTCTAAATACCGAGCGCTTAAAGAGATGCTGATGGTATGCATTTGGCCGCCTGCCCACAGGATACCAGGCTAAAGGCGAAGACAACCTTTATCTGGAGGCCTTAGATAAAGTCTCACAGCTAGTTAAAAATCCCTTTGTGTCTTCTGCCTTTGAAAGCATAGTGTAAAATCGCATGATCAGTGTCAGTAACGAGCCAGAAGAAAAGAAAGGCTAATTAAAAATACGCACACCATGGAAGAAGAATGGAAAGCTTGGTTGGTAGGTGTACGTTGAAGGCAGAGACTTGAAGCTTGTTAATACATCAACTTCTCACAACCAGGAAGGCTTAGATCTTCTGCAAAAATACAATAAATAGCCAATGAGCAGAGGAAGGACTTGCCATGGTTAGGAACCTCAAGGTGGGAGTCTCTCACTACCATCTGACACCCACTGACCTCTCTTTCCCCTGCAGCCCCGCGGGAAACACATACCTAAAAATAAGGCTCAGAGATGGCTGCATATGGCAGTGGATGTGTGTAGTGGACGCAGAAGTAGGATGTCTTAGGCAGGATATCCTGATAAAACAGCCATGGCACTTTAGGATAAACCTTTAACCTCTGGAGAGGGATGGGACACGGTTCTGCAAATCTGGGAATGTTTTGCAAATACACAAGAGCTGTTCTTTCTTCCAGGGATCACCAGCATCTGCTGAAAAATGTGCACAAGAAGAAAAGAAGAAAAGCTGGAATGATAAACAGTTCTTTTATCTTCCAAATCACTTGCTCTCAGCTGAGATGAGAAGCATGGGGCTTCACAGGTACTTATTTGCCAGCAGGCCACGTTCACATGATGGGTAGGCAAGTGATAATGAAGAAGCCCTTAAATATGTCTGTAAAGGGCTGGTGTATGAACTGGTCTTGCCTTTGCCTCCATGAGGATGTTGACCAACTTAAGTAACTGCCTCTCCACTGACCACAGGACACTCCAGGTCAAGGATCCCCTTTGTCCTCTACGCTACTGTCATGAAGCACCACTTCATGGCGTGGGAGCACACTCAGGTTCCCGTGGTCACCATCGCTGCCAGCACAGAGAACACCCGGCCATTGCACAGCCACTGAGAAGGCGACTTATTCTGCAATTAAAGATTATAATAGCTTCCTTCTTTCATTTCTCTCCCACAGTTATGTTTCTGTAAATTTGGCAGGGTCATAGGACCCATTACAGAAAATGGATGAATAGAGGAAGAACAGCTCTACTTATACATTCCCTACAGTAAGGAAGGGAAAGGCACCAACACCCAGATGATCTTCACGAGTCCTGGGCGTGAGGTGTGACACGGCATAAAACCACTCAGCTGGAAATGAGGCAGCTCACAATAAGTTACACTACAATAGCTGCCTGCCAGTTCTCAGCAATTCAGAAAGAAGGTCATGCTTAGCAGGCAGTAAAAGAACTAGAATTTATATATATGCATATAAATATATATATGGGTAAGGAATTAAAGGAAGTAAAAAGAAAAAAAGAAAAATAAAACTAGGAACGATGCACTTTAAGGGTTTTTTTAAACAGTATTTTGGGAAAATCTCCACCTTAAACCATCATATTATTTCAGAAACAAAGTCTAAACCCTTAGCTTCAGCCTATAGCCTTGACAGTCTGAGGCTAACCAAATTTCCAAGAAAATGAAGGAAAATTACTACCTTCCAGTAACTTACACTGGCACCGGTCTCAGTTTTCCTTCAGCGAGCACTTATTGGAAGATACTTGTTTCTGCATTTTATAGTTTTTAAGGAAGCAAATGGCAAGTGACCGGGGATAAAAGCAGAAGCAGCTCGACCCGAGGACACTGTCACTTAAACCCAACTTCTGTGCAAAAGGGAGGAAAAAAAAAATCCATGCCCGAGGTCCCTGTCGCCCAGCAGTTGGATGAAACGACGTCATCGCCTTCCCAATTTATTTATTTTTTTTTTTTTTTTAACGTCATTTGCTTCGCATGGTTTTGCGTGGTGAAGAGAAACAAAATACAGGATTTCCTGTTCTGCAGCCACTGTGCTGAGCTGCAGATGCCGGCAGGATTCCAGCGCTCCGAAAACATGTGGAAGTTGAACGAGGAGCCGCTGGGGCTGGGACCGCTGCGAAAACCGGTAGGAAATAAAAGCAGAAACCTCATTCCTCCCACTCTCTAGCATGGATGTCACCCCCCCCGAAGGATGGGAGCCACAGGAAGGTAAGCTTGATTTCTGCTCTGTGTTTTCTTCAGTAGAAGCTATTGCAGTTTTGAGCAACGTTATCACTTTTTTTTGGGGGGGTTTCCTTCTTCAAGGGATCTTATCAGGCAAAAACTGGTACAACATCCTTGGCAGCTTCTCGCTGTGCCCACTTATTTCTGTCTCACTTGTCTCTGAGGGGTGGATGAGCAGAGTTTGGTGCATCCAAGCAGGCTGCTGCGTGTGACAGTACATGGGGAAAGCCTTGTTTTACCCAAAATACTTGCAAAAAATTTTTTTTCTTATTATTTTTTGTTGTTACTGACAGAAGCTGCCATAACTCACCAGCTCTGTCTGCGCATTTCCTATTAGTGCCTAGATTAAACAAACAACATTATTGCTTAAAACACCAGTGCCAGAAAGCTTCCACTACTTCCAATCCAGAGCTATTTTTAAGCCAGAAGTGATTTTTTTTTTTTTTTTTTTTTTTAAGATTGCTTTTTCCTCCAGCATCCCAGGTTTGAGCAGAGCTGAAGGGAGGCAGCTCTGGAGCTGGGGGACCCAGGCTCTGCCCAGACACCCCTGGAACACAACTTGAGCCTGGTTTAACCCAACCAGCCCATGGAAAAGATGAGGGAGAGAGTTTGCCAGCGAGTCTGGGAGTAGTAAATGCAATACCACAGTGATGTGGGGCTGGGTGGGGTGCAGGGTGATTAAGAGTAGCCAGGCAATTTCCAATAACGACAGCCACATACGCCTCCAGGAGCACACACTGCTAACACATTCAGAAAAAAAAAATAAAAAGAAAACAAGGGTGTTTTAACCTCCTAATTGATTGCAAAGCCACTTGATGTTTAATGAATCGGGGCGCTGCACCCAAAACCAGACGTCTCACCCCTCTGGCAGTGACACCAGGCTCCCCTCTGTCATTTCAGCACACAGCTGGGTAAAACTCAGCTTTATCACTTAAAAAAAGCCCCCCTCGCTCCCGCCTGTGTATAAATCCATGAAATAGGAGAACAATCAGGGAATGCCAGGGAGAATTTTGTACAAAGTGGCTGAACAAACCCCCTGCCAAATCCCACAGGAGCATTTCTGCCCCGACACCAGCAACGCCGACAGCAAAACACAAGGGGACCTGGGGGACCCTGGGGCAAGGCACAGGCGGGAGAGAAGGTGAAAACTGAAAAACAATAACAATTACAAAAATCCATCCTCTCAGGAAGCATTCAGTGACCAAACCCTGGCCTGATCCCTGGCTGGCAGCATCTCAGCTGCTCCTTTCCTGCCGGGTGCCCTGACAAGTGCTGTCACCTAAAAACTGAGTGTTAGGTACCAGGAGGGACATCCAGGTCTCCCAACGAGAAATAGGCACTCCCAGGTAAAGCCAAAAAAAATGGAAAAAATAAAACCACAAAACATCAAGGAGGCTCCCCCACAGTCACATCTGCAGGGACAAGGTTTAGGATTTGGGCTGAGACACGTAGTAGGGAGGAGATGGTAGGCTAAGGATGCTGGGGTACTCTATAACTCTTTTCACAGCTCAGACCAGCAAATGTCATCTCTGTCACTGGAATACCATGACGCCAGCTGGGAATAGCTGCCTTCCCCATGCTCCCTGGCAGTTTTCCCTCCCTGCTTTCTTGCAGGGGTGTGAAAACAAGGTGTCCTACCACTGCTTTTCCAAGATTGAACAGACTCAGAGCAAAGGACACCGGCCAAGAGCAGGACCAGCACTGAGCACGAACCCCTCGTGGGTTTTCAGGCAGGTGAGGAGCACCTGGGGGTTCCACAGGGACCAAAGGGGTTGGTTCCCTGCTGTTCCCATGGGGAGGTGACGGATGTCCCCACTCCCCTGCTTTGTCCTGGCTTGATAGAGAAGTCAGTAGCCTCTGACCTGGGGCTGCTGGCTCAAGCAGAGTCAGCAGCCAAAAGGTGCCCCAGCCCCACAGCCCAGGCTCTGCTTCAGCCTCACTCCTCTGTGGCCAAAACCCTGGAGAAATCAGCAAACAGAAGAAGAGAGTTTGGCAAGGGCTCTGTTCAGAAACCTGCACGGGCACAGAAGTGTGGGCAAATGCACCCACCCTTCTTGTATTGGAGGTTGCTGGCTATATATTTTATATAAATATATATAACACCTTCCTCCTGAACCTGGAAACGTGGCAACCCCTCTGAGGAGCTGCCTAGGTGAGGAGGAGCAGGGTAGAGGAGCCTTCATCCCACACCTCGAAGCTATACCAGGCTCTGCACAGAAGTCCCATCCCCACCATAAGCAATTCTCTTTTAGAAACCCATCCTTGTGGGAAACAGCACTGCTGGCTGCTGCTTAATTAAATGCCACTGTCAAGGGACTCGGTGGCCACGGCAAGAGGTGCTCAGGGCTCTGCCAGATCAGGCTTTGCTCTCCCAAACGGGAAGCACGAGCTGCCTGACACCTTGCAGGCAGCTACAGGCTCCGTTTCCAAGGGGAAATTACCCTGGTTTATTGTAAATGATGCTCCAAGCCCTCGATTTGTAACCTGCTGCCACCGAATCACTTCTTCCTGAAAAAACCAGACCGTTTCCCTGTGAGTTCTGCTCACAGATGGCAAAATGCATCACCTCTCCTGAGAGCTGCACGGGTACCTGTGAACTCCCCGTGACCCACTGATACCCTCAGCGCTGCCTGGCCGAGGTGAAATGGGTAAATGGATGAAAAGAATTTCTGCTCTAACTAAAAGGCAGATCTATTTATCTTCCTTCATGTCCTGAACCGTTGCTGGAGGATAATTTCTGTTGCTACGACCCGATGCCTGCACAATGTGCCAGAATTGAGTTAGCAGGACCGGCAGAGCAACTGGCATGTGTTCGGCCAGCTATTAGCTTATAAATCCAGCCTTAAATCTGGAGCCAGAGCTCTGATAGATCTGTCTGCACCTCTCCCTCCAGCCTCTGCTCGGGTCAGCTGCCTGCCAGCACCCTCGTTTGCTGACACTAATTATTGCCCTCACTGCCGATTCACATCAGACCCCTGCACAGATCCAAAAGAGCTGTGTCTAGACCCATTTAAAGTCCCTATTTATTTGCAGTCCGACTGAAATCACTTGTAGACATATCAAAGAGTGCTAATTTGATGGGGGTTTGACAGACAACTCTATGCAATAAAAGTGGTCTTGAAAAAAAACTCAAGAAGCTCTCTGGCATTGGCAATAAAGAGAGAACTGCTACGGAGCTCGAGTGCAGTGTCACCGTAGTGGCAGCATCACTTTAGGGGCTGGCAGGGTCTGAAATCCTGCAGAGCACATCTGAAAGGAGCTGGGGTGGAAGATGCCCAGGATCACTGCCTGTAAGCAGGGTCTGGCTCTGCACCTTCCCCAACACACACACATCCCACCTCGGACACACACTTGCACACACACTGTACAGGCACCTACACAAAATTGATTCTTCTATGCTGAAGCACATTTACTCCATGTGGGGAAATACTGGGAAGCTTTTGGCTTTACATCATCTGTTTTTAACTCCTGACAGAAACCCTCCACCCGCCTTAGTTGCCCCATGAGCAAAGAGACTCAGCTGAGATGGAGACCAACGTGTCCTCCGGGAACTGTACCGATCCCCAGATGTCCTTCCAGTCTACCCTGTATGCAACCACCTACACCATCATATTCATCCCCGGCCTCCTGGCAAACAGCGCTGCCCTGTGGGTCCTGTGCCGCTTCATCAGCAAGAAGAGCAAAGCCGTCATCTTCATGATCAACCTGGCCGTGGCCGACCTGGCTCACGTCCTCTCCCTGCCCTTACGGATGTATTACTACATAAACCACACCTGGCCATTTGGAAACTTTCTGTGTCAAGTGTGCTTCTACCTGAAGTACCTCAACATGTACGCCAGCATTTGCTTCCTCACCTGCATCAGCATCCAGCGGTACCTCTTCCTCCTCCATCCCTTCAAAGCCAAGGACTGGAAGCGGCGGTACGACGCGGCCATCAGCGCTGCCGTCTGGCTCTTCGTGGGGGCAGCGTGCTTCCCCCTGCTCGTGGTGAGGAGCCCAGCCTTGTCCAAGAGCACAAACACGTGCTTCTCAGACCTGGGGGTGAAGCAGCTGAGCCCGGGAGCCTCTATTGCGATGGTGACGGTGGCCGAGCTGTTTGGGTTTGGCATCCCCTTCGGCATCATCGCCTGCTGCACTTGGAAGATGTGGCAGTCCCTGCGGGAGTGTCCAACCCAGCTGCAAAACACCAGCGAGAAGCAGAAGGCTTTGCGCATGGTCTTGATGTGCGCAGCCGTCTTCTTCATCTGCTTCACCCCCTACCACATCAACTTCCCTTTCTTCATGATGGTGATAGAGAACATCATCCAGGACTGCGCCTTCCACAGGAGCACGCTCCGCTTCCACCCCATCTCCCTCTGCCTGGCCAGCCTCAACTGCTGCCTGGATCCCGTCCTCTACTACTTCATGACCTCCGAGTTCCAGGACCAGCTCCTGCGCCACAGCTGTGCCGCCCTGCGGGCTCGGTTCATGCGCCGTGGGAGCAACCTCTCCGTCACCGAAACCGGCCACGACATTCGCATGAAGAGGAGAAATCTTCCACGCTTTAAGTTTTGGTCCCTTCCGAAGTTCTTTGGCCGAATAAACAGCATGGAAATCCCCCCGATGCCACCCGACGAGCTCCTGCTGGAGTCCATCTCTTGAAATATAAGCCATTTCTGTCCGTGTCGGTGCTTCTCAAAGCTTGAGTGAAGATTGCATTAGGTCTCCAAACACATCTTGATTTACCCTTGTGCGCAACAGATGCCAGAATCTGACCTAGAAGGACATTTTCATGAATAAAAACCCCAAAGTTTGCTGGTTGTGTTGTTGCTGTTGGGGACTGTTTGCCTTATCACGAAGGAGAACATCATATTGTTAAAATACCCGAAACAGCCAAGTATTTCTCCTGTGCTGAACTGCAGCCAGGTTCGGGTCCCTCTCACTCCCGTCGTTTCAGTGCTTCTACATCTTTGTAATTTTTGAAAATCCTCCTGAATCTTGCGTTGTGAGCAGGAAGCTCAGCCTAGTGCAGCTCAGGGAGGTATCACCGGGGGAGTTTCAGCCCCAGCTGCAGGTACCTGCAGCATCCACCGCGCTCGCGTGAGGCTCTACAGCAGGACAGTTAATTCTCTCCATGTAAATTGAACCTCTCTCCATTGAAAAAAAAAATAAAAATATATATATATATATATATATAAATCCTATGGACCTAATCTAGCCTAATCTGGACTGCAAGAGTACCTTTACCAAGTTTATATCAAGCAAAGAGTGTCAACCTGTAGCCACATCGGTGTTAAAGGGAGTTCTCAAACAGATCATGCACCCAGAGCCGAGCAAGGGAGGGTGTCTGGATCTTGGGAGCTTCGGGATGCTCAGCTGATGATGGAGGGAATGAATACTTGGAAGAGAGACTGTGACTGGATATACCACGAGCAAAAAGAATGAAGGATGAGGGAGGTCTCCCAGGGCACGTTTGCTCTCAGAGACCTGGGGCAAGTTGCAGAAGGAGGATTAGTAGCTGTCATTGCCGTGTCTTGTGTTATTTGGAGTCTTGTGTTATTTGGCGTTCTGCTAAAGCCTGTGGTCATAGATAAAGATGTTAACCATGACTCCCAGTTTTGCTCTAAAAAATCAGAAAAGGGCCCAGCCCTCACTGGGTACTGAGAGAAGTTTACAAAACTGACCCGAGCACATCCTTAAGGCTTCAAACCTGGGAGGAAATAAAATTATCTCAACATGTATTTTAGCATCGTGGGTATTATTTTAAGTGTTTAAATAGTCGCATTATGCACCACGTCTGCCCTCAGAGTGATGGTACAATTTGAAGGGGTGGGTACCCCAGTTTGGGGCTCAGAGAGGCTCCGTGGCCACCACGGCCCCCTTGCACAGCGTCCAGGGCCAGGGCTAAAAGGTTTCCTCCTTGTGAACTACGGCATCAATGACTGCAACACCAAAAAACCCTGCCAAAAAGTAAACGTAGGCAGAGGAGGGTTGATAGAAAACAGCTTTGCCGACGTTGGGATGCACCCAAACCCGTGCAGTGTTTCTGGGAAGAACAGGCGGTGGTTCAGCCCCACATTGCCAAGGCTGCTCTCAGAAGGACGAGGGGAAATGCAGACAACCTGGAGGAATTTGCTTCGGTACTTACAAAGTGCCAGAGACCATCAGAAAACACTGAGACGGGCAGAAAAGACGCTGCCCTGCAGCTCTCTCTGCCCTAAATCTCCTCTCGCAAACAACCGAAATAATAAACAACAACAAAAGGACATGTGTTCCTTATTTGCTTGGGGAAGGAGGGGGGGAAAAAAGGTTTCAGGGCTGAAAAAAAAAAATTAAAAAAAATAATTAAAAAATGCTTCAGATGGCACAAATCCAGCAGCACGTGCAGGAAAAACAGGAAACCCAAGCAAAACCTCACTGATGGCAAATACCAGCTCCGCCACAGAGAGGACAAGTGACACCACCAGCACCTTAACTGGGAGCGTGTTTTTAACCTGTGAATGTCTTTCGGGAACAGCACAACCCCAGGAGTCAGGGTGGACATGTAGGCAGCCCTCAATAGCCACAGATAGATATTTATAAGTCCTGCTGACCGATGGCAAAGCCCGTACCGCAGCTCCCACCTTCCCGGAAGCCCCAGCTCCAGGTTTCCCAGTAGCTCCAGTTACTTCTGGGACTTTGTCAGGTTGTTTTCGGATTGCACAGCTTTTCTGAAGTTTCTGCAACGCCGTTTTCCCCTTCCAACAAGGAAAACAGGGGTGAAGGGGAAAAGCAAAGCAGAAACTCTTGCTAATCTGCCACTTGGAAACACAAGAGCAACCCTGACTCGGGCTGTCCCTGCCACCCCACAGGCCTGCCTGCACCACGGGCTGCATTGGAAATACAGCAGGAAAAAAAAAACATTCTGGGTTAGAGGTGCTGAATAGCAAGGATTTTGCTGGGTTTTACACAAACCAAGCTCTGAGGAAACATCTTTTTCCAGTGCCGACCAGCGCCTTCCGCCCTTCAGAGGCCACAGCCAGCCCTCCCATTTTATCACAGTTCACCAGGTCCCACCACCACAACCTCCCTGATGGGTGCCAGGACCCAAATCGTGGGGATTTGGCATCAACAGGGAGCTCTGACACTTGGATGCTGCAGGGAGAAGGGGGAACAGACAGACAGACTGTTGCTGGTCCCCAGTATAAAGACACAAGAGCTGAGGGGGGCAGCAGGTCAGAGCAGGTTGAGGGACACCTGGCTCTACAGTGTCCCTAGGAAGATTTGGGTAAAAAGCTGCAACGTTGAGGATTTGCTTTGCCGAAGCCAAGGTGTGACCTAACATCTTACAAGGGAAAATCTCAAGGCTGAAGAGGAAGGAGAGCAAGGGAGTGGGAGCTGACGAGCGGGGAAGGAGAGGGTGGGGTGAATTAAGAGCTTTTCAGGATTTCTCTCTCATAGCCATTTCCTGTGGGCATTAAACCTTTTATTCACATGGCAAAAACCAGCCAGTAACAACCCTAGTGCTGGGCTTTAGCCTCATTCATTTTCAGGCAAAGGAAATTTCCAGGTAATTCCAGACCCTGGCCATGCTGTCACGAGCAGGACCAGTTGCAACAGCACCGAGAACATATCCCTGACCCCGGGCACACTCGGTCCCCGTGTCATCCTCAGCTCTTCATATGGATGAATCCACAGCAGGATGCTCTGGCACCCTCAGCCAGCCCAGCAGCTCAGCACCATCAGCTGCTGGTGAGGATTTTGGCTGTGGTGGTCTCCTCCCCAGCAAGACGTCCCGTCAGGAGGGCTCCAGAAACACCCTCATGGGAAGGGTGAGGGGCTGCAATTAATTATTCTATAGGGCTTAATTCTCTACAACTGCTGAGTTGCTTGTATATACACATGTCCATCCACATGCACATACATCCCTGTACACACACTACGCTTATATACCTAAAATTATGTATTTAGGAATAGCCAAGAAGTCATCTCCTGTGCACGACACTTTCTAGGGCCCCACAAGAAAGAGGGGAGATCACTTTTCTCTTTGCTAAAAATACCTTTTTCCTCCCTCCATGACCACATGCTTCCAGCCCAGCCCCAGCAAAGTGACTTTGCCTCTGGAAAACCACTCAGCCCTCGGCAGCGAGACCTACTGGTGGGCTCTGCTGGTTTTTGGCACAGGGCTGGTGGCCTCCCCTGCTGGCAACGAGCTGCTGCTCCATCCACCCACCTCGTGGTGGGGAGAAGGGAAAGGGCTGCACCTGGAAGAGGAACAAACACACCAACAGCTTCGATTCTGAGCACTACTACAACCCACAGAAAGCAAACAGAGCCAGGAAGCGATTTCCCAGACATGGGACATGGGGCCCAGTCATGATTTCATCACACCCGAGTCCAATTTTTTGATTCAGGGGCTCAGCCAGCAACACCCTGTGAAGCCCAAGTCACTGGTGCTCAATGTGACAGCCCCGTTTTAGAGAGCCAGGGACATCCATCAGTCCCTCCCGTGCTGCAGGGTCCTCTTCATGGCACAAGGGAGAAGCTTTGGGGAACTCTCCATCAACGCCACGGCCACGTTCAGCACTGTAGGGGTTAGTTCTCAACCTTGCAGCAGCCAGCAAGTCCTTTCCAGCAAGAATAGCCACACTAATCATTCAGTCTCACTCCTCTTAAAGGGGCTTTTTGGTTGGGTTTTAGGGTTTGGGTTTTTTGGTTTTTTTTTTTTTTTTAAGAAACTTTCCCTGCTGCAGGTGGGTAGGGCTAGGATGGAGGCCAGGGAGAAAAATCCAGAACTTTTTGGCCCCCGGTGTGGTGACAGTGGCAGGGCTGCACCCCTGGTTCCTCACAAGCCTTGTTCTTTGGAGAAGTCTGATGAGGAGAGGCTGAGGGAGCTGGGGGTGCTCAGCCTGGAGAAAAGGAGACTGAGGGGAGACCTTCTCGCTCTCTACAACTCTTTGAAAGGAAGTTATAGCCGGGGGGGGGTCAATCTCTGATCCCAAGGAACAGGCAATAGGACAAGAGGAAATGGCCTCAAGTTGCACCAGGGGAGGTTCAGATTGGAGATTAGGAAAAATATGTTGCACTGAAAGAGTTGTCAGGCATTGGAACAGGGACATGGTGGAGTCATCATTTCTGGAGGTATGAGGTATTTCCCCCTGTACTGGGCACTGGTGAGACCTCACCTCAAGTACTGTGTCCAATTTGGGGCCCCTTACCACAAAAAAGTAATTGAGGTGCTGGAGAGGGTCCAGAGAAGGGCAACGAAGCTGGTGAGGGGTCTGGAGAGTAAGTCTTACGAGGAAAGGGAGGAAGGGAGCTGGGCTTGTTCAGTCTGAGGAAGAGGAGGCTGAGGGGAGACCTTATCATGCTTTATAACTACCTGAAGGGGGGGTGTAGAGAGGTAGGGGTCTGTCTCATCTCCCAAGTCACAGATGATAGGACAAGGGGCAATGGCCTCAAGTTGTGCCAGGGGAGGTTTAGATTGGATGTCAGGCACCAATACAGGTTAGGTACGGACCTGCTGTAGACAAGTTCTGAAGAGAAAGATCTGGGGGTCCTGGTAGACAGCAAAATGACAATGAGCAAGCAGTGTGCTCTTGTGGCCAGGAAGACCAACAGAATCCTGGGTTGCATAGGGAAGAGCGTGGCCAGTAGGTCAAGGAAGGTCATTCTCCCCCTCTACTCAGCACTGGGGAGGCCACAACTGGAATCCTGCATCCAGTTCTGGGCTCCCCAGTTCAAGAGGGACAGGGAGCTACTGGAAAGAGTCTAAAGGGCAATGAAGATGATTCAAGGATTGGAGCATCTCCCTTACGAGGAAAGGCTGAGAGAGCCGGGACTCTTTAGTCTGGAGAAGAGAGAGCTGAGGGGAGACCTTATCAATACTTATAAGTATGTAAAGGGTGGGCTGAAGGAGGAGGGAGCCAGACTCTTTTCAGTGGTTGCCAGTGAGAGGATGAGGGACAACAGGCACAAGCTGGAACATAGGACATTCCACTCAAATATGAGAAAAAACTGCTTCACAGTGAGGGTGACAGAGCCCTGGAGCAGACTGCCCTGGTTGTAGTGTTCCATTCTTTGGGGGTTTTCAAGCCCCACCTGGATGCCATCCTGAGTGACATGCTCTAACATGCTCTGGGCAATCCTGCTTCAGCAGGGGAGTTGGACTAGATGATCTCTACGGTCCCTTCCAACTCTGAAAATTCAGTGAAATAATTGCTTTTTAAGTTGGTCCCAGCCCCAAGTCCTCCTGATTTTTGGTAGCCTCATCTAAAGCAGGTTTGGGGAGGGTCTGGCCAATGCTGCTGCTGCACACCCTGTACCGGGAAACACCACGGCTCAGAGACTGGCGTTTGGCTGCCGGTAAAGGCGAGCTGGGGAGGGCACCCAGCCTGGGGCTCCCACCCACGCACCCCGAGAAGGGGCTGAGCCGTGGCACGCAAGGGCTCCTGGAGTGAGGGGAAGCAGGATGGATGCTGGTGGCGATGCACACAGAGCGTGGAACCAGCAAAACAGGATATGGTTATGCTCTGAAAGGTGTTTTTGATACAAAAAGTCTATTCGTACAGTAAATTCACTCGCCGCCTGAAGCACGGGCTATGATTTCTTCTGAATAGGCTGAGTTCTGCAGAAATGGAAGTGCAAAACTGAGCATCCATCACACACACTCGAGCAGAAAAAGATCATCTTCAGAGCCCAGGTGCTGTTCGGCCATGGGGGGGGGTTAGTATCACTTTTATTCTTGTGGCCGTTCTCAACTCTGCTGTCTATGGAAGTGGTATCTGGACAGTCCCCTTTGTGGGGACAGGGGGGTGCCAGGGTCACGCAAGGGAAGGCTGGTGTGGCAGGGGCAGAGCCTGGGGGCAGCTGGGTTCCACATCGCATGATTTTGGAAGGGGCGGGTGGGTAATAACAGGTTTTTCTTTAAATCACTACAGTGAAAACACCTTGCACAGCATGAGAGTGCACAGCGGAGGCAGCTGCTGGGAGGCGCTGGCAGGAACTGGGGAAGCTTTGCATCCCAGATCCCACTGCAATTATGGAAACGCTCCAGGACTAACGTGAACCCAGCTGGCAGCTTCCACCAAGGTCTCAGCACATCTCCCAGGAGACTCTGCCACACCAACGAGCCCCATTTAAGCAATAAACCCCAAACCTCCACAGCTTCTAGTCCAAAAGCATCAGCAGATTAATCCATCCCCGCACCCAAGAGGACAACTTGGCCAGCAGAGATCCCACAGTGCTGAAAGATCTAGCTCCCCCACAAGATTAATTAAGGCACATTAAGTAATCAGCAGCTTCAAAAAAAAAAAAAAGGCCAGAAGCTTTAACTAGTAGGATTATTAGCAGCTGAAACAGGCAAGTGGCTGTATGTTTTGGGAGGCACAAGCTGCAAAGCCCCAGCGAGGAGTTGTGCCACCACAGGGACAATAAACCTGGCACCCCATGAGGCTCCAAAAACCCACAAGGTGCCCAAGAGATTAATTTCCTATAACCCACAACAAAAAGAAGCACAGAGAGTTACAAAGCCCTGCTATAAACTGCAATTGTAGTGCAAGTAAATCAATAGCACTTTAAGTGGGGAGGTGTCACCAAGTCCCTGGTACCTGCTGGAGCAGGTGATGGTGTGGTGGGGACACCGCTGCAGAGGGCACTGCCTGGCCCCTGGACACCCCTCTCACCCTTCTCCAGAGCTGCAACCCTCTCCATAAGTCACGCTGCAAAATAAGTCCTGTTCTCCTGACCAATGAAATATGAATACGCAAGAGATTTATTAATAAAAGCCAATTTAAAAGTTGCAAATAATTTTACATTGAATTGCTACACGAACAGTTAAAAAAAAAGTCACTTTCTCAAAATAACCAATTGAATTAAGAATCCTCAATCCTTCCTAATCTTAAAAAAACAAACAAACAAGCGTTTCTAATACTTCTTGAGCTAGAGTCCCCCAGATGGATAACTGCAGAAGTGCTGCTTTTTAAAGAGGCAAAATCACCCTGGTGAGAGAGCAGCCCCTGCCGTGGCCAGCACCACCCTCTGCCAAGCACCCAGTGGGGGCAGAGCCAGGGGACCATGGGGACTGGGGCACATGGTGATGGGTGACACCCCTTTGTGGCACAAGAATTCATTTTGGAAGGGAAGCACCCTCAACTCCAGCCCTGGATTGCTCTGCAAGGTGCAGAAACCCACTAAATTAGAAAATAACGACCGTGGAGAAGACCTGCTTTTGGGGAAGCCTGAACCAGACCATGATCAGCTTCAGTGTGACTTTCTGAAGCCCCCCCCCAAAGCTGAGGGTGCCACAACCCACAGTGCAGGGATAAAACCATCTTATCCAGATGAGAGGATGAAACCCTTCCCAAAAAGCTGGGGAGGGGAGAGAAAAAGAATTGATGAAGCATCCGGCTTCATCAGCTCCATGTCCCAACAAAGGGGGGGGGGCTCTGTGAGCAGGTGTTGGCCCACGGGACCCTGCCCTGCTTCAGCCAGAGTATTGAGCCCCCAGTGCCCCCCTCCCAGCCACCAGGGAAGCTGCTGGGACAACAGCAGCCTCCCAGCAAAGAGCAACCACCATTCCCAAAACACCCCCAAAACACCAGCGCCTCTACATATATATATGTGTGTATAAAAATAACCACAAAAAAAAAAAAAGAGGGGTCGGGTCGGGCTCAGAGGAGGGCAGGAGGAGTGGCAGAGCCGGGGAGGGCCCCGCTCGCCTCCCGCGCTGCTGCTCCCAGAGGTTCCACTTTTGCTTTGAGCGTCACGAGAGGTGGGGACCCACCACCAGCACTCACAGGGTCCCACCGGAGCAGCCCACCGGGACAGCAAAGGTAGGACTGATGTTCTTCTATCCATAGTTGTCTTTGGTTCAGGCTAACAGGTTTAAATGGTACTTTTTGGGTTGGTTGGTTGTTTTTTTGGTTGTTTTTTTATTTTTCCAATTGTTGCAACATAGACTTGTTGCCTCTTCTTATTCATGCTAGAAGTGCTGAGAGGGGATGGGGACACTCCACCCAGAGGCAGGAGGGTGCAGCAGTAACCACCGACCCCCATGAATCCCCAAAAATAAAGGGGTAGAAGCAAGGAGATGGCCAGCTAAGCCAAGGTGTGGGCGAGGAGCCGATATCTCCATTTACCAGAAGGGCAAGCTCCCTGTAGTGCTCAGGAGATGCTCTGTGTGTCCTGGGGAGAGGAAGGGTACAGCTAAAGCCAAAATAGCCAGCCAGAAAGTTTCAAACCATGTTTTCTATTACTGTTGCATGACTATCAAGAAGCTGTGTTTAAGAAGAACACCGATTGTGGAGATTCTTAGGCTTTGCAAAACCCACAGTGGCTCATGGAGGGACTTGTCTGTAAGTGGACTTTTTGAGGCCATACAGCCCCATCTCCACAAGCACAGAAGTGACTGGTCTGATTTACTCATTACTCAGGGTCTCACTTGGGTTCCTCTCACTCTGTTTGTCCAATGGATTTTCTTAAATGGTCCGTTCCTCACAAGAGGCAGGAGGTGACTTTCCACTGGCAATTTTCCACTGGCAATTTTCCACTTAACGACAAGAGCCAGGGGAGGGACGAGGCAGGGATATCTGTGCCACCACTGATAGCACAGCCCCGTGAGCACAGGCACACGGCCACATGTCCCTGGAGGTCTGCACTGACAGTTTGGGTGGAAAACTCACAGCTTTTGTACTTATTACCATGCACATCTACCAGGGACACGAGGGTAGATGTCCCTGCACAACACCGCTGCTCCAGGTTTTATTTTCCCTTTATAACCATGGTCAGTATAACCAAGGCAGGGGATGAGAGCTTTTGCAAAGGATTAAGAGGCAAAAGCAGCCTATCACACATGGCAGTAAACTGGAGTGTTTATTGTTTTCTGCATATTCTTGGAATTTACCCAGACAAATTCCCCCTGGTGTCCCTGGCTGCCTGACTCACCGCCCACCAGCACACAACCGCCCCTTCTCCTCCCCCCTGCTGCTCTCAGAGGATCACAGAATGGTTTGGGTGGGAAGGAACCTTAAAGATCATCCAGTTCCAAC
>BJBW01003915.1:33623-64463 GCA_004320125.1 Scolopax mira
AGCTTCTCTGGGCAACCTGGGCCAGGGTCTCACCACCCCCACAGCAAAGAATTTCTTTCTAATAGCTAATTTAAATCTCCCTTTTTTCAGTTTAAAACCATTCTCCTTCATCCTATGGCTCCCCTTCCTGATCAAGAGTCCCTCCCCATCTCTCCTGGAGCCCCTTTAGGGACTAGAAGGTGCTCTAAGGTCTCCCTGGAGCCTCTTCTTCTCCAGGCTGAACCCCAACTCTCTCAGCCTGTCCTCCCACCAGAGGTGTTCCACCCCTCTGAGCATCTTCATGGCCTTCTCTGGCCCTGCTCCAACAGGTCCATGTCCTTCTTATGCTGAGTACTCCAAAGCTGGATGCAATACTCTTCCCAGTGAGCCCCCCTCCCCCAAGAGCTCCAGCCCCACAGCCTCTTCCCAAAATTCCAGTGCCAGACAGGGATTCTCCCTCAAGCAGATGTTACAGCTCCCCAGCTCCTCCCCAGCAGGGATGTGGGTGGAAAGAGAAGGAGCACAGGCAGGGCAGAGGGTAGGCACGTCATGGAAAGACTCAGTTACCTTAATAATGAACAAATGAGAAATTAGCAGGGGGGGAACACAACAGAAAGAAACCTTTCCATTTTGGAAAGGTCCTAACCTGCAAAGTCTTGGCTATTTCACTGCTTTCCCCCCACAGAACAAACATTCACCACCTTTAGTGTCACCACAGAAATCAGATGGTATGAACAGCACCTGCTCGGATACACTACAAGGGAGTCAAAGTGAAACAGCCACTCTCCTCCATATTGCCTTCTCAAACACAGTGCTAACGAATATATTCCAGCAACCCAAAGTACATCGGGTGTGAGGTGCAGAAGAGATGCTGATTCAGAATAGATGTGTCAGGGGAGGGATCTCTGGCCACTGGTACCCAGGCTGGGAACCCAGAGGTGCCCAGGAAGGGGCTCAGGGCTCGTGCTGGATCAGGACAAGGACAGCAAAACACAGGAAGGTCCAAATATCCCTGACTAAAGCACCGTGGCCTCTGTGGGAAGGTGCTACCAAAGAGAAATAAATAGAGAGAAATTTCTACAGTTCGCACACAGCAAGAGGCAACATCACCCCTATGGAAAGGAACACAAAACCTAATATCTACCAGATAAATGCTTCAAGGGGAAAAAAGGTTTTCTCCTCCCCGACATTTTGACCAATAAGTAGAAAGCAATTCTATGCAACGATCATTTATATTTCTGTCATTTGTACTATTGATGCTTTCAGTTGATACTTTTAGTTATTACTATGAGCAGTTATCTCCACCAAAATAGGACAGCAGCACTTCAGGTGATGGGGAAAACAAGTGGTTACTGGGAGAGCCTGGCACAGGGCACCACTGGGTCAGCTCCCTGTCCCCACATCCCCAGCACAGGGAGGGACAGAGCCACCACCACACTGCCTCTATTTACCTAACTTCAGCAGAAAACTAGTTTTCTATTTTAAATCACCCCTGTGCACCTTCTCCTTTTATTTTAGGCCGCAGAGGAGAAAGAGGGAAAATAGAAGAGGGGTCCCAGCCAGCAGCACACCCAAGCCTCCCCCTAGGAGGGTAAGTCAGTAGATGACACCAGGGTGGCCAGCACCAGCTGCTGTTCTACTCTGCTGCTCTAAAATCCTCAGGGATGATTTTAAATCACCCCTGCCACAGGCTTTAGGTGTTTTGTGGTTTTTTTACAGCATAAATACCAGCCCCACACCAAACTCAGGGTGCCTACGCACCCACTGCTCACCTGGGTCAGCAAGAATGGTCCTTGGTGGCAAGATTTGGGCAGTCTGGCTCTGGAAGGGAGCAGGAGGTGTTGGGCAGCATCCTAGACTCTTTAAGAACCAGAGCTCCAAGGGGGACCAGGCATAATCCAGCAGCAGAGGCAGCACAAACAGTGCCCAGCCATGGGACCCTTTCCTCTATCCAGCTGGGTTTTAAGACCTGCTGTGGCTTTGCTTCCTGGGGTAAAACTTACAGAATTTGCTAACGAGGGTCCTGGGTTGACCTGGGCAATTATAACCACCCTCAGGTGTGGAGCCTGGTGATTCATGAAGGGGGTAATGGGCTGTGATGGGGATTTCAGACCCACAGGTTGTGGTTGTAAGGGGCTGCTCCCACGTCCCCAGCTCCTGCACTCGTTCACCTGGATTTATGGCTGCCCTTCAGCGTATAGAAAATACTTCACAAGACACATGCCCAGCTTTAACAAGCGTTAACGAGCCCTGGTTGGAAAGCTGGCAACAAAACTCACCTGGTGTTTTTGACTCATTAAGCACACATAAGAAATCTTCACCCAGTGCCCTGACCTGGCTGATAGTGGGCAAAATATGGGGGGGGGGGGGAAAACATGTTTGGGGGAAGAAGGAAGCTATGCTGGGGGAGAGTCTCACACCTACTGCCCCAGCCAGCTCCCTTGTGCTGAGGGGAAGCGAGCACAGAGCATGCGAAACAAAATTTCCTCTTTCTGGAGCTTTTTTTAGCATCCTGCTGGTTTTTTTACATAGCACATTTGGCTGACTTTGTAATGTTACTGCTCGGGATTTCCAAAGTGCAGTTTCTCACATCGAGGTGTTTTTACTCCGGCTCTGAGGGTGGCCATTCTTGCCGTGGCGTTTCTGGGTGACCCGGGTGAGCACCCTTGCTGCTCCCCGGCTTTGGTTGGGGTGTCTGGGACCCCTCGTGCTGGGGGTTTGCAGCAGAAGGTGCTCCAAGCACATCCCTGCCCCGGGACCAGGCTGGGGGGGGAGCAGGGGATGGCATTGCAGGAAAGTTACTGGGTGGTGGAGATGGGGAAATTTAGGGGGGCAGCAGGAAGAAGGTTTGGGGGCACATGTGTGTGCCCTGGGCTGTGAACAGCCCACACCTTGTCCTTCCCTTTGTGTGTCTCATGGCCCATCAATAGAGGCGGGGGGGGGGGTTTACCCCACCCCAGGAATGCAGGCAGAGGAAAAGGAGCATGATTCAGCCTCTCTGACTGCGTGATAGGAGCCCCTGGGCAAGAGATGAGAGGAAAGACAACACTGTTTAAAAAAATACATATTTTTTTTTTAAATGACTGGAAGGAAGAGCTGGGAGATGAGGATTTAGGGCTTTATCATGCAAATGCCCCATAGATGGTCCCCAGCCAGGCACAGGGGTGTCCACAGCAGCAGTGTCAGCTGGGCACGTGTGTACCTGCAGGATGGGGACACCCATATGGGCAGTGAGCAAAGGCACTGCAAAGTCACCCAAGCTCCTCGCAGCTGGTGCTCCAGAGAAAACTTCAGGCACAAAGTTGAGATGTTCTGGGTGAAAAAAAAAATGAAAATCAAACTAAGACAAAGCTGTGTGACTCCTGAGTAATGTTCTCTAGGTGTTTCTCCTTTAGCAGGGGAGTTGGACTAGATAATCTCTAGAGATCCCTTCCAACTCTGACAATTCCATGATTCCATGATCCTCACCTTGCCAGGCCCATTGTCCACGTCCTAGGGGACAGTGTTGGCATCTGGGAAGCCAAGAGGAGAAGAGGAGCTCTCCGGGAGTGAGAGGATGCAGCGGGTCACTGGTGGCCCAGTCCTGCTGCCTGGGCACAGCCCAGCCACCTACAACGTTGTGGTTTTGCTCAGACACCCCTTGCAGGGACCAGGAGGTGGCTGGGTAGCCCAGAGGAGTTTGCTGTAAGAGTAGGGATGGGAACACCTTCACAGGGCCTCAGCATCACCACGGAAAACCAGCATGAAAGAGATCCCTCCCCTCCTCTCTAAGTACTGGTCCCCAGTAAGCCCCTCTGAAAGCTTTCCCAGCGCAGCCCGCTCTGCCTGTACCAATACTCAGCATTTTTTCAAGCCCAGCAAAGTAATTTCTGTCCACTCAGGGAAGATGTATTGGGTTTTGGCCAACTGGGTTGGCTTGATCCCAGTACAGAGGAGAAGGGAGGAGCCCACCCAAAAATGGGTGCCACTGCCAGGAAGCCCCAGAGGGGTTAATAAGCTGCCAAGGGCGAGCTCTGAAAGCTCTGAAGCCCCAGGGAGCTGCCAAAAACCAGCCCCGTCCACAGTCCCCTCCCAGTTACTTGTGCCAATCAAGCTCCAGCAAATAGAAACTGAAGCCCTGGGCCCAAATTACCCATCAGTGATAAAACATAACGAGTAGGTGAGCACCCATTAGTTTTCCTGCTTGACAAAGACATTACTCACGTTTCTAGAATTAGTCGTGCAGGTTTGTGCATCAAAAGTCAGGCAGAGAATTAATAAAATAATTGGAGAGTCTTTGAACAGCAGGCTAATTAACTCTATGGCTTATTAATTGTAGCTTCTGAAGTTTAATGGGATTATATCACGAGCCATTTTGCTCCACTGGTTATGTTAGAAGCTGGCTCCCTGAAAGAAAGGAAGACATCTCAGTCTCATCGTTACTCAATGGTATGCAAGAGAAACTCCACAAATAGACACAGAAAAGCTCCCCAACTCCCCTGAAATGTTTCCTTTTGTAGAAGATTTTCTGTTTCCACCCAAAGCAGCTTCAAAGTTTCAGTGCAATCACTTCAGGGCAAGTGTTGAATATCGGCTTCATTAATAAATACTCACATTTTAACACCTATACCTCAAAGCGCAGGAAAAACCATCAGGGATTGCAGCAGGATATAATTTTGCCTTTATAAATGTACCTTTGGTGTCTTGCTTGGTACCTACAAACTTTTCCCTGTAGGTTAATTCCTCACGCTGAAGCAAAAGAGAGAGAGTTTGGACAGAGATCTGAATTTCCTCTGTATTTATCAGATCTGGGGCTGGTTTTGTTTGTTTGCTTTTTTTTTCTTTTTTTTTTTTTTTTTGTCTGAGAGATTCAGAGAATATCAGCTGCTTACCATGATAACAACTTTAAAATAAAGTCCACCTACACTCACCTTAGTGACAATACCTGGTATTTCCAACAGCCAGAGCAGTCGCATGTGCAAGACGTGTAAGAGAAAGGCTTCGAAAACACAGCTGTAAGAAAGTCAAATTTAATATAATGCAGGTAGTTTTTCAGAAAAAAAAAGAAAAAAAAGGTTTAACAAGTAGGCTGTTTGTCCCTCTCTGCATGCAAGGATGCTTTATATTCTATTTATGAAAGATAAAGGAAAAAGTTGACCTCGGTTCGGTGAAAGCCACTGACTTGGGAGTTCCACTCCGTGCTGTGGCTGCGCTGGTGGAAAATATTAACTTCTCCGGTGTCTGTGTCGGGGTCATTTACATAAAGAGCTGATTTTATTCTGTCTTCTCAGCCATCTATAGCCGTGGTGCGGGTGGGAAGTTTCTGAAGGGCTTTTCCTGAGAAGACCTGGGAGCGTTAAACTCATGAGTGCTGTGTGAGGTGAGAGCATCCCTGTGGGCGCAGCGAGGAGGGGTGCAGGCACGGTGCTCCCCTGGGCTGGGCATGGGGTGACCAATGCAACCGTGGCCAAAGGGACCTTCAGTTGGAAAAGCTGGAGCTGGGAAAGAGGAGCTGCAGAGCTACCAAGCCGGTGAGGGGTCTGGAGAACAAGTGATATGAGGAGAAGCTGAGGGAACTGGGCATGTTTAGTTTGGAGAAGAGGAGGCTGAGGGAAGACCTCATTGCCCTCTACAACTACCTGAAATGAGGTTGTAGAGAGGTGGGGGTTGGCTTCTTTTCCCAAGGCAATGACAGGAGCAGAGGAAATGGTCTGAAGTTGCAGCAGGGGAGGTTTAGGTTAGATATTAGGAAGAATTCCTTTACTGAAAGAGTGGTCAGGCACTGGGACAGCCTGCCCAGGGAGGTGGTGGAGTCACCATCCCTGGAGGCATTCAAGAAAGGTGTAGATGTGGCACTTCAGGGCATGCTTTAGTGGCCAAGACTGTGGGGGTCTTTATGTGTGTATGGTTGGACTCAATGATCTCAGAGGTCCTTTCCAACCATTAAGATTCTGTGGTTCTCTCCAGAATCTGCTACCAGAAACCTGGTAGCAAGTTAAACACACCCTGCAACTAGGGGCGACTTGTGCTTGGTGGTAGAGCACAGCAGGCTGGTTTGTGGCAGCAATTAAATACGTTTTCTATTCATTCCTTAGTGGGTTTTCACCTTCACTAGGTGAGGGATAGCACTTGTTAGGTGGGAGGAGAGCTGACCACCACAGATGTCAATAGGTTTCTGCTAGAGATGGATGTTTGCCTGTACCTTTTGCTTTGTAAGACCCGTGTCTCCCCGCGGTGTCGTAACTGCACCTCTCTGTCTTTCAGCCACATCAGGTGTCAAACTCCTGTGCTGAGAGAAGTGGCTAAAATGCCACCTGAGAGGTGACAGAGGTGCAGCTCTGGTGATGAACATCGACAGCTTCGACACCCAACAATGCATTTCTAGGTGCAGATCCCCTCCCCATCGATCCTACAAGCCACCAGAGTGAGGTCCGGTAACTTCTGACAAAGAGCATGAGCAAAGCACACGAGCAGGACTTTCATTAACCCCCACACCCCATAACAAAGCTCCTGCCCAGAGTGGACACAACAATCTGGTAACCAAAGCCTCCCACACGGATGCCAGGGCTGAACCTTTCAATTTAAGCACCACCCCCCTGAGGAGAACGTGGCTGCAGGATGCGGGTGAGGAACATGTTATCATGCCAGGGCTGAGCTGGGATTTGGAGCACAACCATGACGAACGGTTCGACCTGCAACGAAACAGACCTCAAAACCTACTACGCAATTACTTACACTTTCATCCTGATCCCTGGACTAATAGGAAACACATTAGCTTTGTGGGTCTTTTACGGGTACATGAAAGAGACTAAAAGGGCTGTAATATTTATGATCAATTTAGCCATCGCGGACTTATCACAAGTTTTGTCCTTGCCCTTGAGGATTTTCTACTACTTGACCGGGACGTGGAGATTTGGAAAAGGTCTCTGCATGTTCTGCTTCTACCTGAAGTACGTCAACATGTACGCAAGCATCTACTTTTTGGTTTGCATCAGCGTAAGACGCTATTTGTTTCTTATGTACCCCTTCAAATTCAGTGACTGCAATCGCATCTGCGACGTGTATATCAGCATCGTTGGGTGGGTCGTGGTCTGCGTTGGCTGTTTGCCTTTCGCCCTTCTCAGACTTCACAAGGATGGTGTGAATGAAACGTGTTTTGTGGATCTCCCCGTAAAGAACATTGGCGTTCCCACCTCCATCGCAATGATGACGATAGGTGAATTGGTGGGGTTTGTGACACCCCTACTTATCATCCTATACTGCTCCTGGAAGACTATCTTATCGCTAAAAGAAAAAAACTCTGCTTCACATGGCCTCGGAGAGAAAAAAAAGGCTTTAAAGATGATCCTCACTTGCGCTTTGGTATTTCTGATTTGCTTTGCACCTTATCACATCAGCTTTCCGCTGGATTTCTTTGTCAAAACCAATACGATTAAAAACAGGTGCGTCCAGAAGGTGATCTCAGTGTTTCACGTTGTAGCTTTGTGCCTTGCCAGTTTGAACTCCTGTGTGGACCCAGTCATCTACTACTTTACTACAGAAGAGTTCAGGAGACGCCTTTCCAGGCAGGAGTTGCAGGACAGCATCCAGCTTCACAACCTCAGGAAACACTCCAGAGATGGCATCAGGGAGGAGGACACCATGGACTACTAGCGCTGAACTTCTCCCAGTGGTTGCCAAGACTTCAAATGTTCACTATATTTGGAGTTTTGGCCCATTTCCCTTCCCCTCCCCCAGACACTGAGAGCGACAACTCAAACAAGCTTCTGCTGATTTTAATGAGGGTTCAAGAAAAACCAAACAAAAAAACCCCAAAACCCAAACCTGACTGAAAATATTTTAATACTTTGGTTGCAAATTTTCTCTGAATACAAATAACACTGTGTAATTCCCACAGGTCCTATTTCTAAAAGTAGCAGGTAGCTTTGGCAGTAGGAGGAGGACACAGACCCGCGGTAAGAAGTGATGATGTGCCCTGTTGTCACTGGTGGGGCCATTTCCTGGCCATGTCCTGGTCACCTTGGCTATGTCCTGAAGCACCTTGGCTTCAGAAAGAAGCAGCAAAGATTTTGGAGTCTGGTTATACAGAAGTAATTTGATTGTAAAAATTAGTAGATGACACAGTATTATATATTTCTGAAGCAAAAGATAATTCAGCAGTGACTAACTTCTATGGAGAGCACCAAGAGCTGGCCTCAAGCCATGTTGACCACAGAGAAAGAAGCATGAGTTGGCCTCAAAGGACTTGCCGTTTAAATAATTAACCAAATCTCCATTTTGGGGTGGAGCAAATGCCATATCCCCAAATCACAAAGTCACTGAAGTGTCCAGACACTATTTTTCTGCCACCACTTCCTAATTCTGGCTCAAAATAACATCATTAGCTCAGATAGGCTTTAAACCACAGGGCTCTGCTTTGAGGGTATTTATTCAGGCTGGATTTCCCTCAAGCCTTTTGGGTCCTGTTTTCACCTAAGATGGAGCAAATTATTTCCCTTTCACTTATAACTGACCCTGCGCCATCACATCTACTCTTAGTTAACAGCAGCATGATTAAAAAATGAGCCAGAGGAACCAAACCTTTCTAAAATTTACCGTAATAGGAATTGAACTCTCTAGAAGCAGTGGCAAAGGTGCCACCCAACAGGCTATGAGAGATTTTAAAGAAAGGCTCAAATGTGGGTGTATTTTTAAGAATAATTTCTTTGAAATCAAACAACAGACATTTTGAGCTTTACTGGTATTTCATTTGCACCTTTTTGTACAATTTATTTTTCTGTGAACATTTGAAATGTTACATTTCAAAGTGTAAAAAAAAAAACTGTGACAGTACTAGGTTTTATTTAATGCAAACGTTGTTTTATAGATTTAATTTATAAAAAAAATATATATATATTTTGTAGAAAAACTATGTGAATCCCAAAGAGTGTTGGAACACAGGAAGACTTTTTCTTCTTTTTTAGAGCCCTTCTATATAATAAAACAAAACTCCATCACCTCATCCCTACAGGAGTCTGAGAAAGCGTGTCTGTACCCGAGCGTGGTGGCTGAGTAAGCGCTGCTAATTCATGGAAACCATGAAGCACACTGTAATTGGTTCACAGCAAGGAAAAAAAAATATTATTTCCTGGTGTATATGATAAAAAAATCCTTTAAAAAAATAATTTCAAGTAATTCTTGGCCCATTCTCCCTTTTGTATCTGCCTGTATCACCAATGCAGGCTTGTGTGGACCAACATGTGGCAGCATTTGAATCCCCAACACCTCTCGAGCACCTGTAGAATATTTTAGATGCCTTTTCAAAATTGTTTTAACCTCCTTATTGCACTGGGGAAAAAAGGAAAATTCTGGCTTGCCAAGGGTCAAAACACACTGCAGCAAATTGTCACAACTCCTCTGCCCCCAAAATAACATGAATTCCTATAGCCAGAGACCAGCACAAGCCCATCACCGTCCTTTCTGGGTGCGTGGGAGGGGAGAAGGATGGCCCTATACAACCCCCCTCTCCCCAGAGCTACTTTTAGCTTCTGAGGGGAAAAGATGTTACACAAAGTGGTGTCAGAAGTTCAGAAATTGTTCAATGAGAAAAACCTCAAGAAGCATCAGTTTCCCCCCTCGAAAATGGCGTGGGTGCGACACGAGCCGTTTCCCTGCTGCCACAGCAGCGGGGGTTATTCACATCAGTATTAACGGGCTCTTTTTTTACAGGAAGTCGGGTGTAATCGTGGCAGTAGCTCACACGAGCCAAATTCAGGAGAAACCTGCCTGCCCTCCCCCTGCCACAGCAACTCAGCTCTAGGTGGGATTTGCTTGGGCCATGTTCTCCATTGCAGAGGTCTCACAAGCCCTTGGCTGATCCCAGAATCACAGAATGGTTTGGGTTGGAAGGGACCTTAAAGATCATCCAGTTCTAACTCCTTGTCATGGGCAGGGACGCCTCTCACCAAACCAGGTTGCTCAAAGCCCCATCCAACCTGGACTTGAAGACAGGTCTTGTTGCCACAGACCTCTGGAGAATCAAGGTGTATTTTCATGGCCTGTTGATGGCTTGGGTTCCATGATAGCAGCCCACACTGGAGCCCTGGAGCAATCATAGGGATGGCACATGGCACACAGGAGGTTTGGAGAAAACAAGTAGCACCCAGCCACTGCATCAGCAGAGAGCAATTACTGTTTGATCCCTTTTCTTGCCCAGCATCAAGCTCTGTGCCAGGCAAGATCCCATTCTTCAGCTGGCCATTTCTCAGCTCTGGCTTTAGTTTTCCACTAGCCTGGTTGAAGCCAGCAGAAGCCAATATTCCCACAGAAGTCTTTTCTCCAGAAAGCCTTCTGAGTAATAAATTCAGCACTGGACTGGGAACCTGAATGCAAATCTAACAGCAAAAAAACCACCCCAAAACATCCCCTTTGTTCTGCATGAAGTATTTCCTCTGGTTGCTCAAGAAGCAGCTCTTCCCTGAAAAGGTTGTTACTGCCGAGAAGCAAAACACAGAGGCCTCGGCCAAAAACATCACCAGGCGGACTCCATGCTGAAGTCAAAAGTGGCTTTTTACCACAGAGTTAGGTTTAATTTGGGCTAAGCCAAAAGAAAAGGTATTGTGGCAACAGCGCAGAGCCGGGGAAGGTCCCTGGGGATGCTTAGGGACCTTAAGCTGTCCAGAAGCAGTATCAAGGTTTTTGGGGAAGTCTTATTTATACATGACATGAGGTGAATGAGGATGAGACGGTTCTGGGTGGAAGCAGAGCTCTCGGCATGTTTCTAACAGCCACACATTGCAGCAGCCCCCCGTTTCCATCAACTCCCACACGTCCACACGCCTCCGAACCCACGCGCCACAGAAAGCGCCAGCTGCAGCTGATTTCATCACACCTCGGGCCCCGCTTCTCACAGCTTCCTTTGTGTCATCGTCACCATGAGAAGAGGCGTGATGGGGGGGTGTTTTTTTTTTGGTTTTGGCACGTTCAGACTTAAAACTGTACTCACAAGTGAAGGCTTCTGCAGAAGCAGGAGCGAGAGCCTACCCCTCTTCCCGTTCTTCTCTTTATACCTTCACAAGATGGTTTCGTTGGGACAGATTAGAGACCACTAAAGCAGTCATGGAATGCTCTTTTCCAACCTGCTTGACCAACATACACCAAAACCCACCAATCCCTTAAGCCTGGTAGCAATGAATTCCCTCTTTTAATCACACTGCTCAGAATCATGCGGCCGTTGCTGTGAGCTGGCCACCTGACAACATCTTTCGGTGTCCCTTCCTCTTGCACCATGAGCCACTGGTTCCCTTTTCACCTCCTCTGCACGACTCGTGCTTCAGCAGAAGCAAGATCTCACCCTAGCTAAGGACCCTCAGGTCCTACCCCCCAGGTGGGAACAGGGCCATGTGGTGATGGCCACCACATCGGTCCTCCAACATTTCTGGTGTCCTCTTCATCTCCTCTGCCATCACCAGCCACCACCCATTAGCCGTCCACATAACTCAAAAGATCTCTTCATGAAAGGAGATGTTTTCCAGCTCCACTTACCTAAGCACAGTTTTTTTTGTTCCCCTGTGCATGTCTTTTCTTTTATCAGCACTAGATTTTATCTGCTATTTTGTCATCTGGTTGCTCAACATCCCGAGAAGACTCCCCATTTCTCTGTAGCCACTGTTAGATTTCCCTGCTCTGCTTCAGGCTGCACCAGCAGCAAACTTTCACACTTTTAACTTCAGCATTTACTTCCTTGTTAAAGACAAAAAAAATAATAATATCATTCCCAGCACCACAAAAACAGCTTGTTTGCCATAAAGGCACAGAGCATCAAACACAGCTCTGCTGGACACCGCTCCCCAAACCTAAAAATAAATACAACCACAGCGAGTGACCCAGATACAAGTCAACCTCATCTCTTTTTTTGTACAAAGACCAAAAAAAAAATTAAAAATGCTGTCTTGTCAGATGATAAATACCCTGACAAAAACAGAGCAGATAAGCTGTGCCTGTTGGGACAGTGCCTGGCTCATGCTGCCAACAGATCAGGGCAAAGGAGCTCCATCCAGCATTTGGGCTGATAAACGGAGCTCTGTGTAAATTTGATCAATACGATGTACATTAGTGGTCAAAAGATCTGATTTTGAAAAAAGATCCAGTTACCTAAAGCCATCAAGAGCATACAATAACAGTAATAAAAACCCAAAATACACCTCCAACAGCTGGTTTGGTACCACTACTCACTGTTGTAATGAGTTTGTTGGGAACAGCAATTCCCATTGGATCAACCTGTTTCACTCACCCTTCTCTCTAACGCAGTGATTCGCGTTTCAGGATTTACCCACGAGGGTAACACTGCTGAAATAAATACAGGAAGACTCTCCATTTCTTCAAATTAAAAGAAAAGTATGCCACAAGCAAGAGTATTTGAGAAACCTGGGGTGAAAGCAAGACATTCCAGTTGAAAAGAGCAGTCAGAGGAACAGGGATGTTTGTTTTGCTTATCACCAGTTCTTCCCTCCAGTGTTTCTTTAATGCTTTCTGCTCTATTACAGACTCATCCCTAATTTCTCAATGTCAACAAGCTGCCCCAAAACCTTTTTATTTTTCTCATACTTTTCCCATCATTCCTTATTTCCTGAGATTGAACTCCATGCAAGGACTCCTCCTTAATTTCCATTAATAAAAACGCTGACCTTCTCAGGAGGAAACAGATGGACACCATCATATTTTTGGATTAGCTCAGCTGATGTGAGGAGGTGGCCTTGGTGCAGCCTCCTGAAGGCTCAACCCTTCTTCAAGGGTCTGATCCAGCAGAGCCAGGGCAAGCACAGGAGAGAAGCAATAGAAATCTCCTTTCTCATGCTTCTTCCAGTAGCTACAAGAAGAATGACCCCATGGCTTGTTGGCCCAACAGGCTCCTAAACATTACACAGCATTTAGGAATAATATCCAGCTGTAACAGAAACTGCTTTGGGGCATCAATATATCTTCTTTCAGGATTGACATCATCCTCTTCCTCAGAGAGAAACGTTCAGCCAGAAACCTGATGCAGGGTCAAGCACATCCATCTGATATACTATGGGCTAGATTTATTGTTTCCAATGATTCAGCATCACCCGAATCTCTCCAGGAGGACCATACCCTGGTCTTAAAACCTGGGGAAGGGATAATGTTCTTACTGCCCCTCCTTGGAAGTCCAGTCCTTGCCTAAAAAGGAAGGAAAACTGTTAAAATTCCTCCTTAATTTAAGAGGGAATTTGAAACCCTGTTTCCCCTCTACTAGGAAAATGCCCCTAACTAGTCTGTACAAGGACAGTCTCTGCTCCTCCACCAAAGCAGTGGGAGAAAACAGAAAAGGTTGCAGCCCAGCAGCCTGCTCCTGGGTACAGGGAACAAACATAAACATGACTTTTGATGGTTAGTGTTGTCTCCTCAAAGGGGAAGACCTGGGGGCTTGTTCCTGCTTCCAGCTCTATTTCTGTACCTGACGTCAAACCAACATGGGATATGCTCCGTGAACACCACCAGCTGCTGGCAGGGTTTAGATGGGGTTTTTGGTGGCAGTTAGAGCTCCATTTTAAAGGATCTCCATCCTATCCATGTGTGGGTGATGACAGAGCATCATCAACAGCCACCTCTAAGAAAGTGGGTCCAGCAACATGCCCAGTTGTGCCCAGAGCCCATTTCAGCAGGAGTTAGACCTCAAAAATAGTTCTCATCTCAACTTAGAGCCAGTGCTCGCTCTGGGCACACGCAGAGGTCACGATATAAAGGGAGGGGAAAAAGGAAGCCTCTCAGAAGTTAGATACTTCCACAGTCAGCAAGTGGCTGAGCTGCAATCATCAAGATCGAATTTTTTGATACCAGTCTGCTCAAGTTTCCTTCCAGCTCAGTTTCCTCCTCCCCCAAACCTAGAATTCAGGGGAAAAAAAAAGAAAACCACGAAAGAAACAGAACAACCAACAAAGGTAGGATGAACACAAATGACATAATGATTGTCACAACGTATTTGTCAGAATTAGCAAATCTCTGAACTCATTTTCCCAGTGGGCTCAATGGTGATTTACAAAGGGAATATCCTGGTGGGGCTCCTGCTAAGCACAGGTCATGGCTCTTACCAACTCCAACATGCAGCCACCAGTGGTCTGCTCCAAGCAACCCATGGCCAGTTCCACCTCCCTGCTTGCCCTCCCAGGAATCCCAAGGGGAAAAAATCCTCTATTTTTAAAGTTGCAAATCCACCCAAACTCCTGTCTTGGCTGAGCAGTTACTCTAATCTGCTGTCAGCAGGTTTATCAGTCCTATGATTCAGTGCCATTATCTTGCACAAACTCCACTATTACATGACATAACTGTTATTTAAAGAAATGGTAACTCGTTGTGGTCAGACAGAGGTCTACACAGCTCAAGAGAAAGTTCCCAGGAGACATACGTAAAACAGAAGCTAAAACTCATACAGCTTTGAGTTTCTAGTTTAATGAGAGGTTTCTCATGTGAGTTAACACTAACCATCAAAGCCCCACATCCCAGCCTGTTCCTGTTGGTTAACAGTCTATAAAACCCAGAGCAGCACCATTACAAGCCCAAATACACCAGTGTGATGCTGTTCTGTGGGTTCCTTCACCCAGAGTTTCTCCCTCTGGGTTCATTTGCCCTTGACTGACCCATCCCAGGTATCTCCCGTGGGACATCAAACATCTGGTGGCATCTAGCTCTTTAGTTGTTTCCTGGTTTGGTGGGATCTTCTACAGCAGCCACCAGCTAGGGACAGGGCCACATCCTCCCTATAGGACAGCAAAGGAGGTATTTACCCTCCAGCCCCCCATTATGTTACACTCAAAGAAAGCCATGGTCTATGAGAGGCTCCAGGTGACACACTGACTGCAGGATGGGGCTGTCCTTAGAAAATATTGCTACAAATCCCAGGAAATCTCTCACGACCAAGAAAGCTGAGCAATTCCCTTTTACCAGTAAGAGGAATGTGGCGCAGTGTCCCCAGGGAGCAGATCACCCCTCCACCTCTCAGCCCCTGGGTGCTGTCCCCACCAGGACCAGGGATGGAACCCATGGAGCTGCCACAGATGGGGAAGCTGGATGGGTTGGTGTGGGGCAAATAATCCCACTGCTCACAGTGGTACAAGACAGCTCCAAACAACTGCCTGGCTTCCTGTGGATCTGCAACCCTTTGCAGCCATTTAAGATGGGCAAAGTGCTTCTTTTTAAGGTCTTTTCCCATCACCCAAGAGATTTTTAGTTGGCAACTGGTCAGAACCCACAAGTTCATAAGGGAAGGGATACACCACAAGGCAGGGGGGTTGGAAATCAATGATCTTTAAGGTCCCTTCCAACTCAAATGATTCTATGATTCTGTAGGGGAAGATTGTTTCTGGACACAAAAATCCCTTTGGAGATACAGATACAGCACTGCCAGCACCCAAGGGCACAGCACTAAAGCCAACTTCACCCCAGACTGAAAAGAAACAAAAAAAACCTGACTGCAAACACTGGAAATAAGCAGGCTGAATATGGCACACAAACACTGAACTAAACAGAAGAAATCCCAGATTCGAGCCCCACTGATGACTTTGTTACTGATGGGTTTTGCCCTCAGATGTCTGTTCCACTGAAATACAACAGACGTGCACTTCTGAAGCTTATTCTGCATTGTGTTTGGCAACTGGAAGGTAAATCCTATCCTGGCTCAAGGTCAGGTCTAAGACCAGCAGTGGGCCACACCACAGGCAGGCTCTCCACAGCTCAGTGCCGAGCCCTCAGGGGTTGAGGGTCAGCATTTGCAAGGGCCTCATGAGGGTGAGTTTGTATTGAACAAAGGAGCCCCTGGTAGAAGTACCAGATGGGTGACCACAACACTGCGAGTTCAAAAGCAAAGGATGAATGAAAAAGCAATGCCTCAAGGCTAAGATTTTACAGGTTTGAAGAACATCTTCGTGTTCCTCAGCAGAACCACCACCAGTATAACCACTTCTGTGAGGAAAAGTGAGAAAGACAAACCAGGTCCCCTCCAACCATCTCCCTATGAGAGGGTTATACCTTTCAGCAGAAGACTGAGGCCCAGCCTCAGAGCACAGGCACCAACTCACCTGAACATCACTGTTCTGCTGTAGATCCTAGCTCTGCAGCAAGGACCCACCTTTTCTGTGTAGCACCGGAGTTTTCGGGCTAGTAGTTTTTGTTTGGTGGTTTGTTTTAGGAAAAAAAAAGTAAATGAAAACAATGAAAACACAGCAGAGGAAGAAAATTAAGCGATGCTGAGAAAGCAGAAAGAAGAGTTTTATAGAGGGACACTACTAGCTCCATTAAAAAATAACAACTATTGTGAGCCTGCAAATAGATACTGCAGATATCAAGTATATCTACAAATAGGGTATTTATAGAATAAACACAGAAGTTGTTGATATCTAGAGTTCACGTCTTTCTCTTACACTCAAGGCACTCAGCCAAAAACCTTGTTTTTCCTCCAGTTAATGAGTCATTTCCCTACTGAAAAATCAAGGGTCTTAATCTACAGTGAAACCAGGGCCTCAGAAATACCCCAGCAGTCAGCAGTTCTAGGTGCATGCTCACCCCAACCCATACGCACATCTACTTCGAACCTCCACCCAAGCAAGCTTTTCCCCGTAGAAAACACTATCAGTCCATCAGTCAGTAACGTGAGGAACTGTGGTTTTGGGGTGTCATTGCTACTTCTCAGCCATCCAGGTACCCACCTGACTCGGGGGTGGCTGTGAATCGTCACGAGCAGCAATGCTGGAGCTTTGAGGAGAGCAAAAAGGATTCAAGACATCCAGGAAAGCAGCTGGCTCTGCAGCACAGATGTACAAGATAAACAGAAATGCTCACATTTCTTTTCAGATTAAAACCCTAACTAAGAAGCCAGCAGTTGTAGCTCAGCTCACGAGCAGGGATGTGCTATGGTCTACTTTGTATGAAAGTCTGATCCCACCCTCCTCCTCTCATTTTTTAGACAAGAAAAGTGAGTTGAGGAGGCAAAGCCGTAACTGCTTCCAAGTTGACCTTGCATGATAAGGCACACTGCTAAGGGGAGGGTAGCCTGAATTCTTGTGGCTTCTACATCCCTCTGAGTTTTCTAAGCATTAAGGATTAACCAGTGAAAGGGGCTGGTGACAAAGATGACAAAGAAGCCACGACCACCATGTGCAGAGAGACCAAAGTACCACGTTACTTACTACCAAGTGAGAGTGTGCAGTTACCATTGATATCACCACCTCACAGAAAAAGAAAAGCCCTACGCAGCCCTTCCCTCCCATGGGATTTTTGATCTTGGATCTATTCCCGATGAATCCCACATGCGAGCGCTCTCACTCCAGAATAAAAGCACCCAATTCCACTCCAACAAAGGATTAGGTTTGGAGGAAGGAAGTTCCTTGTTCCAGAATCAGGTGTCCACACATGGGCTTAACCCAGAACAGCTTCAAACATCAACAAGGCCTCCTGAGAACCTGAAAGCTTCTGTAACACACTATGTCTACATCCACTATCAGAATGATTTAAGACAGTAAATTCACTTTCACATTTATCAACGTGGAACTCTGAGGTGTCACGGTACAGAAAGAAGATAGGCTTAAGTAAACAAAATAGTTGAAGAAGTAATTCCCTTTGGAGATGGAGAGTCCTTAATTATTCTCAAGGCAGGCAATACACCCATTCATATTGCCTAGGCAATACCACAAATATATACGTATAATGAATAAATAATTTTAATGAAATAATGCGACTGTAATTACACATATCATAATTATTTTGGTTGCAGTCTCGAAGCTTCAATCAGTGCTGCCATTTGGGCTCTGTGTCACAGCTGGCAGCCAAGCCATCCCCCACACAGCTCAAAATGAGGACAGTCAAAGCAGCTTTAATCCTTCCAGGCCTGACCTCGAGCTCAGCCTTTCCCGGAGCAGCAATTCAGCCACATGGCTGGCTACCGTGCCACCGCAGAGGCTTTGTGTGCCCTGCATTTATCTGGCCCCACAAATGTTCTCTTCTGTTCTAGATTTTTAGTTTGGGGCACATTAGGAGGCAGCGAGATGAAATGCAACAGATTAGGCAAGGGGTTGGGCAGAGGAAGCTGCCTTTAGTTAAACACCGTAATATTTTCTTTCGTTCTAGCCTTCCTGAGTACTTCAGAGGAGACCAAGAAGCAAAATCAACCACCTACAAAATCTAAAGCTGGCAGCTGCTCGATCATTAACAAGAAGATCTTGTAATTCATCCCCCCCTGCTGAGGGGGGAGCTGAAGCAGCTGGGGAAGAACCAGCCCCAGACACAGGAGCCATGATTTATAAACAGTCAATTTTTTCAGAATTTTTCTCAGGGAAATTCAGAGCTGATTTCAGCGCTCTGATATTTCTGCCATCACTCACCATCAACTCTGCTGAGGGCATCTGAGTTTTTGGTAGCTTTTCCCCACGATGCCAAGAAGTAATGATGGTCACAGAAGTCTGTCCAGTCTTGCTGGTCTTCCAGGCATCTACACACACACTGTGACTTTGGCTGTGAGTTTTTTCACTATCACATTAAGTATAGCTGTGCTGCAACAGTCAACAGGGTAGAGCTGAGCCTATTGTGAAAAACATCTCACTTTTAGACAACTAGTTTATCAAATCTGAGGTGCTAAAGCTTGATTTCATAGCAAGTTGAGGCCTTGGTACGTCTTTCAAAGGACTCCAATGCTGTTCTCATTTCTTCTTCCTTGGATCTTCATCACAATATACATATATATGAACAAAGCAGTTTAAATCCTATGAATTCTTACCAAGTCAGGCTGTAGGAAACTCTGCAGTTCTAGTGTAGATTAGCACCTACTTTAATGGAAATATCTGTCACCTATACCACCACCACCCCCCACATCTTACCAGCCACACTCAGACAGAAAGCTATCAGGCTTCTGCAAAGGTCAGCAGCATCTCCTCCACGTAACAAATTGAAATTTGTTCTAAATAGTGAGTTTTAAAAATAAAACAACAAACCCTCACACATGTAATGCTGGAAGAGGAATCATCCAAAGCACAAGCACTGGATTGTCAGCTCAACATTCATAAAGGTGTTTAAAACTTACATCTAAATAAACTGCATCAGAAAAATTACATACAAACAAGCATAAAGTTAACGTGTCAAAAAGCAAGTGCAGAGATCTTGCTGATTGTCCTGTGCACACTGGTTGCTTTTTCAGTAAACACACTTGTAAACAGAAGCTACTACAGTAAATAAGTTGGCATTTGCATGTTGGTCATGCAATCCCTTCAGTTACCACACCCACGTCTAAAGCACAGTCTGATTCAGCTATTTAATAGGGTTTTATCCAGGTTACAGCTGTATTATTCAAATGTTCTTTACGATAGATAAAAACTAAGCAAAGATCACCTAGAGGAAGCTTTCATCAAACCATTTTTAGGTTTAATTTTGGCAACACACCTGAAAGCCTGTCTGTGAGAATAAATATACTAAGTTTTTATCAGTTGGGCACACTTTACACCCAAGCGCTTGCTGACTCTGCCATCTACTGGTGCTTCCTACAGACCAGCTGAGCACAGGAGCTCCCCAAACTGACAGAGAGCATTTAGAAGACCCCAGGAATATTGGGCGTTTTCACAGAAGCAACCTTAAAACAGCAGCGCTTCAATTTCACCCCTCACCCCCAGCATAAAGTGCTTGGGGCCAGGTAATAAGTCTCACGCATCCCATGCGCAACCGAAACTCCAACTATTTTCTCAACACACGGGCACCAAACAGGTAAGAACAATCCGTCCCTCCGAGTGTGCTGGCTTACTGCCTGGAACATCTAATAAGCTCTTCAGGAACCAACTTAATTACTTTTAAAATCTTTACCAGACAAAAGGTAAGAGGAACTGTTGCAGGCTGGTGTTCCTGTTACGTGGCGCCTGGAGAGCCACGCTCAAAGTTGGAAGGAAACCCCTCAATTTGCTGTCTTCAATGAAGTCAAACTTCAAGATGCTTCTTGCTCTCTGCAACTACCACATTTCCAAACCCTTCTACTCAAGACTACCAAAAGTAGACAGCCAGCCCACCCCTGTTATCCTCTCAGACAGTCTGGAGGAGGAGGAAGTCACCACGACTGTAACTTATTTGGGTTCTCACACCCAAACACCCAGCAAATCTGCAGCAGAAACCCGTCAGTGGCTACTTTCCCCAGTACCACACACCCGTTTCAGAAAGGCATCCCAGTGACAATAAGTAGGGCTTTCCACAGCTTTCTACTCAAGTACATAATGAAATATTATCCCTACACTTACTGTTTCAGAGCCAAGCAGACCAAAGCTCCGGTTTTGGGGCACATCCTCTGCCTCATCGTGCTCCTCAGAAGAGCTGCATTAAGCTTTCAAGACACAGCAGCAGAATTCCCTGCTGCCCAGGAGCTGCACTCTCTTTACCCTGCACAGCTTCAGTGACAGAGCAGCTACTCCTACAGTCACCTCTCACTCCCTGGTTCTCAGCAGAGAAAGCTGCTTACTCTTTTACTGCCACTTGTATAATCCAAGTTGTTCTCCAGGAAAGCCAGAAAGGTTCAAGACACACTTGGCTTTTTGAGCAACCAGTCACAGGATTGCTCCAGCACATAGCTCTGAGGTTAAAGCAAAGCTCTGGGGTGAACACCGAGGTGTTACAACAAGCCATTGATGAGCCCTCTGCTGTCCTGGTGCATTATAATATGCTAAAAAGACTACTCATTAACATTGCCACAAATACACACAGACAAACATGCCTTTAATCACCAGCCTCATCGACACCAATACTCAAATGAATGAATTATGGAGTGCATCCTTCCTTTTCTATACACAACTGACAGTTCCTGCCCCTGTGCTTCGTGAATTCCACTGAAATCCCTGAACAGCACTCAGAGTTGCCCACTGGGGCACCAAGCTTGAAGTGAGAGGTCTCTTCCTCCCTCTGCTCCCCAAGTTCATTTCACACCACAAAGCGTTTCCACAGCAACAGGAAGAGGAAATTGGGCTTCACGAGCTGAAAAAGAGGCAAGGGTAAGAGGAGTAAGAGCACCACATGTTGCCCCAGGCCCAAACCCACCACTTCCCCCACGTGGGCCATAGACCAGAGCACCACACACTTGCCTCTGCGCCATGAAATCACACAAACACCAACATTTTAGAGAAACATTTATTATAGGGTTGCAGAATTTATGCCAATATAAAGTCCCTTAATAAAACTCTCAAGTTCATCAACTGCAGGACACTAACTCTTCATTATCTTTATACTGCAGCTTTCAAAAAAAAAAAAAACCAAAAAAACAATGCTCTGACTGCAGTAGTAATGCTACTTGCTCATAAAAAGTTGATCTAAAAAGTTTATATAAGCCAGAGTAGTTTAAGTTTACAACTACAGTCACATTCACAAGTGAACTATACCAGAACAGATTCTTGAAATAGGAAGTTACAGGATAAACCAATTCATAACCAAAAATACTGGACTAACAAGCTTTAAGAGCAATTCTATCCAAATCTAACAACTAAATACCACAAAACCAAACCAAGGTAGAAGAATTAAACGTAAGCTCAGGGAAGGTTCCAAATATACATATGAATTCAATACAGTAATTGCACAAAATGAAAGAGGGTAGTGTTAGAGGTTTGTGATCACTGAGGTTGGATTTTACATGCTTCACACATGGTAGTTAAAATAAACCTTTAGTGATACTCATCAGAAGGAATTTTTTAGCCAGGATACGGAGTGCAGAGCTATTCTACAGAACTACACAAGATGTGCAAACCACAGATTATTAATATTAATCATTCTGTGAAAGATAAGGTGAACAGAATTGGTTCCAGCCAAGGAATTGGTTAACACTTTATATAAGTTTTTTTTTTTTCTGCCATTCCCGGATTACACTAAATCAAACACATTCAACAGATAAACTGATATTAACCTTCTAAAAAAAACCTTACTCAAATTTAAGTTTTACATGAGACAACTAAAAAGTTATATCAAGGATTAAAGAAAGCTGAAATGGTGACTTTGTCTTTTGAAATACAAGCAATACACAGAAAATGCATAAGGCTTTTGATTATCACTGCACATTTTAATTTAAGAAGTCGACGTCTAATGCTCAGACTTCTCAATGAAGGTGTGAACTAGTCACCTCCCATCCGACACCTTTCACTGTTGACAGATCTTTGTTTCAACAACGAAAGAGTTTTCAAAGTGTCTGATTGAGTGACAGTTCTCCACTGAACGTTTCTGCAGACCTGGGGACGAGAGAAGAGGAGAGCCTGAGTGAAGCAGATCTGGAACCCAGCAGCAAATATTTACAGGTTTTGTATCATTATGAACAGCAGCCAGACACAACCATTCAGTACATAATGTTTCTAAAGCCATGAACTGCCACCAGAGCTTGGTAACAGTTTTGTTTTCCATGAGAAAGCCCCCCTCGTTCTCAGAATGGCAACAAGCAGAAGAAGGGCCACGTACAGCACAGGGGACACAGCAAGCAAGCACTTTTTTCTAGTATCCTGCCACCACTTTAGTCATAAAAGAACTAAATAGATTGTTTATGGCAAAGTTTCTCATAGCTCTTCCTAACCACAAAGAAAAAGCAAAACAGACTGAAGTCACAGAGAATGAGTTTAAAAACTCGGAAAAGATGCAGGGAGGGAAAAAGAAAAATAGTTCTTTATCAGTGTTTCCCCCTACTCAGTATATATTAACACAGAATGTGCTCTTGTAAGAGCAGCCTTCACTTTGAGAGCCCTGTGAGGATTTGCCACTCAGCTGATGATCTTACTGAAGTTTTTCCTAACACTCTTCAAGTGATTTTCTCTATTTTGGGGCATGCCAGCATGAGATCTGACATAGGTAGTTCACCTGTATCAGCTGTGAATCTGTGTCAGGAGACAAGAATATAGTAGTCCTGCCAGCAAAGACAAGCTGCTCAACTGAAGCACTTCAATATAAAACAATTAGAGAAGAAAGATTTATGGCTTGTTTAATAAGCAGAGAATTGTTTGGAGTAAGCAGGAGAAGCTATCCATTGAAGTCTAGAAGCACTAGCTCTTAAATCAAACCCAGCAGGGCACTGCTTTGGTTTATAAAAAGTGAAACTATAGGCTGTCTTTCAATTCATCTCAGTCACTGGAAACTTGTAGAGGCATTAAGACTGTCTAAATGGGTTCCTAATTGAACAGTCAGGAAAACCTGTCCAGTTTCTCACACGCCTTCGTTTACAACTCCAAGGAACTGCAGCAGAACCAGAGGTCAGTTTGATCTTATAGATGAACCCCCAAATTCTACAAAAATCTGAGAGCCAACGCAGCAGCAGCTACATGTGAATATTTCTCCACAAAACTTACATGATTTTATCCATTTCAGTCTAATTGTTTACACGTGCACAGCTCTTATACACTAGAAGAAAGGTGTTCTAGAAATTTGACTTGGAAGGCAAGACAGGTCTTGCCCCTGAACAGTTTTTTCCTCAGCAAAAGTCTTATTTGACTACATTTCCTGCCTCCCTCCAAGTGCAAACAAGGTTAGTTACAGAACAGAAACTGAACGAAGAGCCATTACTCATTTACTAGAATCCTTTTGGGCAAGTATTTTGGGCAAATATTCACATTTTGGGCAGCTAAGATGTCAACAAGATGCTATAGCAAGATGATTTAAGGAAACATCATGAATGCTCTTCACAGTATTGTCTGTAGACAGTCTTTCAGTCACAACAGCAGTCAATTTAGCTGTTGTGAAGATGCTTTTGTGAACAAGTTTAAGAGACACATGCCTCTCCCTCCCATAAAGGCAACATTTACTGTTCCTTATTGTGCCCTACACTGTTAGCTACACAGGAGTAGTTTTATGCTTGCACATACAGAGCCTTCCATCCAGTAAGAGGCTGTAGTCTCCAGCAAACAGCAGATGTGGCTCCTGATGCTGCAAGCTGTAACCGAGCTGAGGAAACTCTTAGGCAAGAGTTTGGCAGGAAAACCAGAGCAGAGAGTTCTGACAAACCAAACTTTTGCATTCTGAACGGCTGTAACTGACAAAGGATTACTTTGCTATGGGTCTGGTGAGAGCAGCAAACTATGAAATGCTTTAAGAGCTACAGTGAACTAAAATTCATAGCATCAGATTTCTGTACTTCAGGCCTCCTCCCAGTGTCAAAATCACTGACACCTCAAATCCAATCCTTTTCACAGAATAGCAGGGGGTGGCACAAGGAGACAGGCAATAAAGAAACAGAGCTCAGAAGTTCCTATGAGGTGTTCTTCCTCTTTTTAGAGAGGAAGTCTGGGATGTCCAGAGCTAGATGAACCAGAAGGTAATGCTTTAACTCTGTGCTCCTGTAACCAAGGTTTAGATATGACAGTGACAGCCTAAACTGCACCTACACGAACTCACATTATCAGATGGATTATATGAATTTTAGGACCAAACTAACTTACGGTTTCAACCCAAAAAATGGAACAGAAATAAGCTTAAGTTCAAATTTGGCTTGGGCATGCAACCTCTAATTCCGTAACTGAAACTCTCTCTCATCATGTTCAGTTGAAACTTCAGATACATATTTGAAAGTAGGGGAAAATACCCTTAAGTTCTATGGTTAGTTTCAGCTCGTGATGAGTACTCATAGATTTCCAAGTCTAAAAAAATCCAAAAGTTTACATACTTGCCCTTTCCTTACTCAAACAGCAGATTAATTTTTTTCTGAAAGGGACTTACCCGTTATCTGGTCTCTGCGCTGAAGTCTGAACGTCTCTTTTCCAACACAGAGTTGGTAGATGAAGATACCCAAATCAGACACATTATCTATCTCCTCTGTAACCACCATTTCTTCACGGACAAGGTAGGTCTGAGGCAGGTAAGAGCCAGTCTGAAAGAGAAAAAAGCCTTGAGAAACAATATTCTGTTAACAGACAAACATCATTACATTTTATTCTTTGCTTTGGAAGGGCTTCAAGCACTAGATTCCAACTTTCCTTCTTTTTAGTACTAAGATATGCCAGTCTTGAACCAGCTGCATACCAGAGAAGTTAAAAACTGACAAAGGTTATTTCAAATAGTTGCAGTTACATCCAAAGCATGGTTAACCATAACACCACTTGCCTCACATGAAACAAACATAAATACAAGCTGTTCAGGTTTATTTGTATGCAACAAAGTCTGCGGTTAAAAGAGGAGAAAAAAGTATTGCTAAAGTTTCTGTGTTTAAGGGAATATATTTCCAATACAAAAAAAAAAAGAAAGCAGAAGTTAAGTCTTCACCACATAGTCACAGCACGATTGAAACTACTTTCCACCCCTCATGACCAACTCCTAAAAATGGGGACAGAGAGACTTAAAGCTCAGCTTCATGAAGCTAAAGAAAATGAAACAAGCTTGGCTAGACCAGGTAGCCTCTAGGTGCAGAGGAGTCAGTAACTGTTGTACACAATAACTTGTGTACATTTGATACACAGTAGACTCACTATTGCATTTAATTTGAAATTAGCAGCAAGCTCTATCGACTTCACCCATAAAACGGGCAAGTCTTCTGAGGAAAAAATAAGTTTTAGTTACTGAAGAGTCAAAGTGCTGGCGATGAACTCATAACTACAGTGCCAACAGAACACAAGAACAAGTTCACATTGTTCTTTTCATTAAAACTCTCATGGGGCAAGTCAGCTTTCCGGTAGTAACTTTCAGGTTTAGGCTTTCAATGATATTTGGAGCTTTATCAAATTCCTTTATAATAGCTAAATTTAACCTATTTGCTAGTTGCTTTCAGCTTTCATAAAGCTAGGTATTAATAAGAGCATTAAGCATGAATCTACTCAACATAATATACACTGACAGCTGGCCTTAACTTCAGTACAGTGACTGAGCCAGGGGGATTATGTACTTTGATGGCAAGAGGACTGTTCTAGCAAGAGACTGTCGTTCAGGAGCAACACCCAGAATTCTTATCAAAAGGGATCTTGTCAGCATAATAAACCAGTAAAGTTTCCACGTACCGCCAGTTTTGCGAAGAGATCCATCAGATTTCTTGGTGGCATAACTATGGACGTGTTCAGTGGAATCACGTAGCAGTTACCCAGTTGCAAGTCAAGATATGCTGTCAAAAGCTATTTTGAAAAGAAGTTTTCAATTCATTAAGTGTGGCATTTGATCGTTAAAACACAATTCTACAAGGACTAAGAAGGAAGCTCAAAAAGCTGGAGATGGCACACAGCTGGTATCAAAGCAATGCATTCGTGAACTATCCAGTGTAAGAATTTAGTTATTACCATTTTTTATTATCGTATTTACCTTTGTAAACAAAGTGGTTACAGCTGTTATGGTTTACAACAGGACTTTTGTACTGAAAGGAGAGCTGACCACAAAAGTGGTCTCTATCCTAATTCTAAATGAGTACAGTTTGTATTAATACAGAGGAAGTATTTGGGAGGATGCTGTCACAGCTGAAGAAGGCCAATTAAGCACAGTGCAAACAAAAGATATCCAACTGTTGATAAGCAATAGCTCCCTAAAAATAGTTTTTCAGAAAAAGTATTAGTCTCTAGAAAGCCTCAACAGATTTACCACCGAGTGCAAGAACTGCAGGGACTAAAATTTTGAATGCATCTACTTGTTTTACTATGACTTTGCACAGCTCTTGGGTAGAAGCAACTGAAGTTCTTAAGTTGCCTGAATCCTTTAAGTTATAGGCAAGATTCTGTCAAGACACCACAGATAAAAGCTGCAGATAGCACGGGCACAGGCAGCACAGCCTGGCTGCGTGGCATTCCATGCTGCTGCGAAAAGGCAGCACGTACAGAGGTCAGTTCTGGTGTCTCCACTTTTGACTGTATCTGCATTGCCAAGGTTTGCCTCACAAACAACCTAAACCAGCTTTTACAGCTGACTGAGGGTAACTATTAACACTATCCACTGAATTTTAATAAAAAAAAAAATCAAATGAAAACCATCCTCTCATCTTCAGGGAAACTTCAGAGAACTAACAAGCCATTTTCAAGTTCTAGGTTTCAGCCAGTTGACGTGACTTTTCAGTTCAGTTATCCAAAGAGAAGCAGCCCACACTTGTTTGAAATTCTACATTGCTGTAACCGTTTTGCACAAATCTCAGCCCGAATCCTCAGTTTCCCCACATTACACACTCACATTTACACTGTTCTATCCTCACTTTCATTTACATAGGACTCTCGAGCAAGTGGCAAGTGCCACTTCCAGATGTCCTATGGGCACCACCATCTAAAGTTGCATAGCACTGAGGTGCCTCGTGCTGAGAAACACCACAGTCAGAGTCACTGTGGGTATGAACTCCTCTAACATTGGTGTAACACTGCTCCCTTGCAGAAGTCTACAATTACTCCCACACTTAACCCCATCCCCAAATTGAAACTTGGAGCAACAGTAAGCTTTACAAGTCCCAAGAATGCAAATCCTGGAGCTGTTCTGATTACCCTCTGCTCCACAGTTTCCTAGTGAGAGACAAGACTAGTTATTTCTTATCCCTTTGCATGTGCTCACCCTATCAAAGTCATGAACGATCGCTGCTGGATCACTGTCCGAGAACTTTGGAACGGGGACATCGATGATGGCAATGTTGTCATCTTCTCGAATGTCAGCTTCCTCAGCAATGGGGAGGAAATATGGTTCCACTGCACGATCACGATTTTCATTTTCAAAGTAGCACATTTCACCACGGTACACCTTATGCTGAAAGCAAGTGCAAGGGTAGTTATTTTTACAGTGAGTGTTGCTTTAAAACTGCATTTCTAAACTTATGTCATGACAAAGTACACATCTGTCACACCTGGAAGTTTTATAAAAGACACGGCATGTCTATTATTGAAGGTTTTCTATTATAGTTGTAATCTATTTATAATTACGCTTTTGTTATTCAGCAATGCTTAACAAAAAGAGAACTTTCACATTACCTTAGGCATGAAGTACTTGTAGATGCAGGCTCCACCAACAACAACTCCTGCCAAGATGAATGCCAGACCCAGCAGAGTCAACAGACATCTTCCAGATGAGTTTTCACCTCCACGTGTGGTGGCAACTTCTGGATCCTTTAAATAAAGGGAGATGAGACCTTAGAAAGCAGAGCTTCTCAGAACAGGAAGCAAGCTGTTCTCTACTGCTTCACCTTGACCTATTATCTTCTATTTCTTCTAGGTGTGCAGTGAGAATTTTAAGTCAAGCATCATATAATAAGAAAACATGTACATGAAATAGTACTGCATCATACTAGATCAGTTTTTTTAAACAGCACTGAAAGAGGACATTTTCTAGACAAACCTTTATTGAGAACCTAGTTGAGGTGCAAGAAATTTAAATGACTGTGACAAAAGAGAGAGTGCTGCAGCCGCAATACGGTACAAGGAAAGCAAGATTTGTAGAGCAAGGTCATTTTAAGGTACACAGTGTTCTCAGGCCTCTTCCCAACAGCCTATTTCCTATCCTCCTGTTGCTATCAGACAGAATAAGATAACATTACTTTTCCTTACAAAGCAGGACTAAAGAAAAAAGCTGAGATGCAACTTTGTCTATTAGCAGGGGAACATCGGATGCAAGTTAAACATTCAAGTTTTAGAACTTTTAATATGCACAAGTGAAGTCCACGATGAAAGAGTGGACTCAACAACTTAAATGCAGCTTTTGTTTGGCAGCTTGTGCCAAACAAAAATAAGTCCCTGTGGCACACCCCACCTTGCAGCTTCAAAACACTCCTTCTTCCAACCAACCCCCAAAGAAGTTTTGTTTCTAGCAGTGTGAAACTTATCTCTTTAGTCTGGTGATTTGTTTTCTCCCCCCTCAGCACCCTCTCAAAGAGAAGATTACTGCTTCCAGAGGAAACCACTATCACGCAACATGCTGGTAAGTTGTGTAATAATAATGACTGCAGAGCTACTCATGGTGTCTGAACAGCAGTGACAGGAGCTCTTTCAGTGCCTTTCCAGGCTTCCAGGTGAAAGGCTCACACAAGCCAAGTTCAGAGAAGAACTGCAAAAATACAGCAGGGGACTTGGGACTAGATGATCTCTAAAGATCCCTTCCAACTCTGATAATTCCCTGATTCCATAATACTAAACACTCAAAGATGACATTTTGTTTGGGCAAACACACACTGGTGTTGTGTCTTTAAAAAACAAACACACAGGAACAAATCCCAAACGTTTAGATAATCTATATGTTTGGTCAAGTATGTCCCTTTAACGATTCATGCCTCTGGTATTTAGCAGGTCACTTTCAAGACCTGCTCTTTCTACTGTTCAAGAAGAAAAACTGCATTTCACAGCAAAAGATCTTTTCCTTTGTGTTGTTCCTAGAGTCAGTAGATAGATTTAGCACAGCAGCTTCCACGGCCTTTCTTTATGTGGGTCCCACCATTTGCACTCCTGTAAGAACACAACGTGTTTTAACAACCTGCAATCACAAGCCATGGTATTATTACAAAGGCTGCACATATTTCCACACTCAGCGAGATATAGCAGTGTAAAAGTCAAATGCATCAGCTATGCAATTACTGAAACAAAAAACCCAAGCTGTTTTGCAAAAGTCAATACTCCTACATTCCACTCTCACATCCTCCAAATCGAAAAATGTTGGTTCAGCGAGACATAAGCCACAACAATTGGCTAGTTAAGCATTTGTCAAAAACAAAAAAACCCAAACTAGTTTCAAGCCAGAGTTATGGCATATTTACATGCCATTATGTGAAAACCCTCTTTCAGAGTTAACTGGCTTTTAAGATCAAGGCTAATGCTGTGCTCTTCACATTCTGACACCTTCACCTTTCAGTGGCTTACTCACTTAGCCTATCATTACTTGAACACAACAATCTGCAGCAGGTTTTGGCAATGCAGATGCCCCCAGTGCTTGGATGATGTCGACGTGATTAACTACACTTGCACCACACACATTTCAAACAAAGCAAAGGCATTTATCATCTTAAGAAGCTGTGTAGGCAGCCTGAACCTGAGAAGAAAGACTTGACAGCTGATAAGAGAACACAATATCAAGACTTTGCACCAGTAGGTAACAAAGCCTCTGCTCAAAAATAATGAAAATCATAAAAAGCCTGCAAAGAAAATGCAGTTCTAAGTTGCACAGTAACCAGCAAAGCAAACTAGACCTAGGAGAGGAGAAGCAAAATCACTTGTGTTAACATCTGCAGCTAGCTCAAGAGACACTGTTGACACAGTCAGCTCCAAAGAATCTGCAGGGAGAGTATTCTGCAAGCTCAAGTGTTTTGTGCAGATATTCCAGGGGACTTTTATCATGCTGCTTCAGCCAACATTAGCCATTAAGCTTGTTTGCTCTGCACAAATATTCCAGCAAAAGGAGACATTAACAAGCACTAGAACAAGTTTGCCTTGGAGTAAAACTGTGAACTTGATGTTTACAGACAACTCTAAGCCCTTAAATCGGAGTGAAGGGTTGTTAAAAAAAAAATAAATCACATACACTTTTGCAAACACCTAGAATATTTTGACAAACCTATATAAAAGCAGCACGAGTAACTATCATAAGAAGAGCAGAAAGGGTCTAGGTGTGTAAGAACTAATAAGGTTAAGGACATGGACCTGTTGGTGCGAGTCCAGAGGAGGCCAGGAAGATGGTACAAGGGCTGGAGCCCCTCTGCTGTGAGGGCAGACAGAGAGGTAGAAGCATAGAATCGTTCAGGTTGGCAGGGACCTTAAAGATTATGTAGTCTAACCATCAACCTAACTGGGGGGGTTCAGCCTGGAGAAGGCTATGGGGAGACATTAGAGCCTCTTCCAGTCCCTAAAGGGGCTACAGGAAAGCTGGGGAGGGACTCTTGATCAGGAGGAGCCACAGGATGAGGGGTGAGAGTTTTAAACTGAAAGAGGAGAGATTTAGGTTAGGTATTAGGAAGAAATTTTTTCCTGTGAGGGTGGTGAGACA
>BJBW01003915.1:64499-79594 GCA_004320125.1 Scolopax mira
GGGGGGGGGGGGGGGGGGGGGGGGGGGGGGGGGCTAGAACGGGATGATCTTCAAGGTCCCTTCCGACTCGAACCATTCTCTGAGCTATTATGCTCAGAACATGCATGGAACAGAGCCAGCAAGAATATATGTAACAAGTTGCCTCAGGAATAGCTGATGAGCTTGTTCCGCATAGAATTGGCTACACTAATGACATGTTCAAAATTTAAATTACTCCTTTACTGACGCTGTTTCACTACTTTCTCCCTCTCGATATATTAACTCAGTGCTACTGTATTAACTATGCACACATACAACTCCTAGAGCTCAGAAGAGCCCACGGACCAGTAACACCACTCTGTACCCCTTCCCCTTTTACAGGGAGGTTACTTATGGAGAGGCGGGGGCTCTGTATGCTGGAAGACAAGGTGCTTTCCTGATTACAGAAACGGAGGGGAAAAAAATAAAGACACTACAGTCCAAGTCCACAAGTGTTGTGTTTTGGTTTTTGGGTGTTTTTTTTTTTAACAGTCCTGCTCTCTCATACAAATAAACTCAGTCCATCCCATACTCCTTCTCTAGAGCTACTGATTTATTTACCTAGATGTTGACCTTGCTCATCCGACTAAAAACGTCAGCAACTAAACAAGGCATCTTCAAAATAAAGTCTCCCACAGATTTGGAAAGTTCAATTCAAGCCAGTGACGCGGCAACTCGTTAGGAAGGAAAAGCCAACCACAGAGTATGTGCCTGGGTTTCTATTTAAAAACCTTTATGGCAGGTTTCTCCATTTAATCCAGACATACCAGAAGTCCTGACACCTCACCGCAGCGCCGCTCTCCCAACTCGCTGCCTATGAAGGTTTTGGAGCAGAGGCGAGCAGAGGATGAGCCCTAACCCACTTTGTTTGCTGGGAAGACGCAAACCAGCTCTTCCCCGGGGGGAGAAACCGGGCTACCACAGAGGGCACGGTACTTTCCCCGGCCCCAGCCCAGCCCCGGAGCTCGCCAGGGCGCAGGACTCAGCCTCCTGCGGGCTGCGAAGGTTTAAAGCCCCGTCAGGAAGCAGGGCCCTGGTTTAAAGCCCCGTCAGGAAGCAGGGCCCTGGCACGGACCCAGCTGCCTGATAAACAGCCGGGCCTGCCCCGGGCATGTCAGTTCGGCACCGCCCGGGGCCTCCCGACCGGCAGCCGGGCTGCCAAAATGGCTGTGGCGAGGGAACGGCAAAAGGGGCTGCGGCAGCGCGAGGCGCTCGAGCCCCCTCAGACCCGCACCGCCCGCCCGACGGCCCCTCACGACGGCGGCGGCGGCCCTGAGGGGAGCGAGTTCCCCCCCACACACACACCCCGCCCCGGGGCTGATGGCAGAGCAGCCGCCCCCCGGCTGAAAGGCTGTCCCAACGCCGGGAAGCGCCAAAGGGAGCGGCGGAGCGGCAGCGAGGGGCTCTGCGGGCTGCCAGTTGCTCTCCCCCGGCCCGCTGCCTCCGTGAGAAGATGGCGGCGGTTTCCACCTCCTCCTGACCGCCCCCCCAACACCGCCGTCCCTCGGCTCCGCTCCTCCCCACCCCCTCTCCGCCGCGACCCGGCAGCGGAGAAACCCGTCTCCCCGCACCTTATCGGCCACCAACGCCTCGGCTCCTTCCTTCTTGGACTCATCCTTCTGAGCGAAGGGGGAGTTAAAAGCAATCTTCACCATAGCTCCGCTACTGCGCACCTCCGCCTCCCCGATGAACTGCCTGCGGGCGGCGGGGCGGGGAGGGACCAGTTGGGCACGCCCCCGAGCACGCCCCGCCTCCAGGCCCCGCCTCCCGGGCCAGGGGGAAGAACGCCCCCTGCAGGCCGGGCCGCGCTGCTGAGGCGCAGCCAGCAATGGCGGCCCCCTCGGGCGGGTCTGGGGCGTCCTTTAGTCCCCTGGAGCTGTGTAGAAGCAGCACGGCTGGCCTTGTTAGGGGCCGAGCAGCTCCGTGGCTGCACAAGGAACTTCCCGGGCAAGGGCAGGGAGCAAACTGCTGTCTTTAAAGACCTGCATCCTAAAATCAGCCTGAAATGTGGGGGGTGAGGGCACAGGCAGTGGTGTGGGGAGAGCGAGACCGTGAGGAGACAGCAGCAAGCAGCTTTCGTTGCACGCTTCTCCAGTCCGCCTTCACTTTAGTCGGTTTATTTCCTCGTAGCTTTGACCACCATTTGCACAGAAAATCCTACATAGGCCTAATATTCTGTATTTCACACCAGGAAAATCACTGGTGAAAAGGAGTGGTGAAAGGGAAGCGTCTCTGGGCCACATTCAGTATGGTACAGGGAGAGGGATGGAGAGATTTTCAGTGAAGCAGCCTCCCTTCTCTTGTAAACTATAGCCTAAGGGCTATTTAACAGCCAAGGAGACAGACAAGGCCTCACCACCCATTGAATATCTCCAAAGGGGGAGAAGAAGAAAAGGCTTTATGTATTAGATTGTCTGAAACGATCCTGGCCTTCATACAGATGAAAGCCCGTGTCCATCTCACTAGAATTTGACTTTATGGCTCTAGAAAGAAATCTGGTTTGAATCTGGTGCCTACACCATTGAACGCTTCCTCGCAGACAGCTGTAATTAAACAGAACTGAGCACTATGCAAATATTGCAATAAGTAATTCTTCTAAGTGTAAACAAAATGCAGCATGTATTCCAGCATTCAAAGCATGTTCCTGTTATTCTACAGATGCAGCACCACTGTTATTTCCTTTCAAGATCATGCATTTGATATTGCTGCCTTTCATATTAATAAGAATTTTCACTTTGACTTCAGTCAGAGAAGACCAAAGTCTTTTATGTCTATTTAACCTGACTATGTCTAGTAAAATAAAACACTTTTGCTTCATTTTACCCAGTGAAAAGGATGGTTTTTTTTCTTTGAGACTTTGAGCAACCTGGTCTAGTGGGAGGTGTCCAACCGCCCATGACAGGGGGGTTGGAACTAGATGATCTCTAAGGTACCTTCCAACCCAGACCATTCTATGATTCTATGAAAAAATAATTTTGATACTTCCTAGCTTTAGCATGTTAGGAATAAGTTAACCCATATGCTCATCAAAGTCCCTAAAACACAGATTTAAAAACAGATTAAGTAATTTTCCTGTATTGCAGATGCAATATCTGCACTCTACAACCTGGCAGTTTATAAATTGTATGAATAATTTTCAGTATCTTAATCTAGTGTAATTACTTCGTGTTTAAAGAAATTTACTTCATCTTCCAGTTATCTAACACCTTTACTTGAACAAGAACACAGAAATAAAACTGAAATAGACCCTGGCTATTTATCAGGATGAGCATCGGTGCACCCTGACTTGCTCACTGCCTGTGTTCTCTGATCTGTTGCAAAAGGTGGACACACCTTGAAATGCTGTGCTCTGATAAAAATTAAAAAATACAAGGCTTTTTGACATTTATCTGCACTTGCTGAATTTGCAAAACTGGAACTCTCCTAAGATTTGTCATGGGATTTTTGGGCACATTTCTATTTGTAGCATCTGTGACAATCTCTTAACATGTTCACAGCTTGTGAGAGTCCAGGAGAAAGTAATCCCAGCATCATCAAACAATTCTTCCTATTCTAACACACCTGATAATAACTGTCAATTCAGTCAGTAATGACTCCTTCCAATTAAAGTTTCTCCTGAATGACTGTATTTTATAGAGCAGTTTCAAGCTGAAGTTCCAGCTTTGTCTGTGAAAGACAAATTCCAGCCTGAGATGCGTAGGCATAAGAAAATTTGGGGGTTTTTTTTGCCATCCTGAAATCATCAAGATGTTCAGCTGAATAAATATTAGAGATCTCCATGGGTGACTCCTCCACATCACCTGTAAAATGCTGTTGCATCAGCCTCCCAGTACTGGCCCAGTTTTCTTTCAGACTTGCCATCTGTTGGCTGCACTTTAGGCCTGGAAATCCCAAGAGATCTAAATAAGTAATATCTCTTATTCTTTTGATTAAGAATTTCTTCTGAAATTCTGATTTTTCTTTCTGCTAAAATACCCTGGGTTTAGTTCACTGGTATTTATTCCGAGATTGTCTTTATCACCTTGAAAGACAAGAGATTATCCCATTATCCTTAGTTATCCTTTTAATCCTTCTGGTGCTTGTAATGTTAAAGCAACACTGCTTAAAAATTTAACAAACATACAGACCAGATTGTCTTAGAGACCAGAGGAATTTGCCCCAAACGAAGGGTGAGGTGGTGTGCCATAGCAGCTATGATTTACCTTTAAACTTACTCACAAAGAGAAGCTGAACTGTATTTCTTAAAAGTGACATTAAATACCAACACCTCCCCTTTTAGTGGCAGTGATGATGTAAGTAGCTCAGAGAGCCTGAGAATATTAAAGAGCAAGGTTTGTAAGGTGAGGTAATATCTTTTACTGGACCACTCACCGATTCAGTAGATAATGCCGCTTGAAGCATCTTTTTGAGCAATCCTGCAGAGCACTAAGCTTAATTTTTACTACGTTATGAATTTTTTAACTACTGTAACGTACTTTTAAAGAAACACCGATTACATTCACGTTTATTCTCTCTCCTCCTCATGTGTGCCAGCAGAATACTTCCTTGCCTTTTGGGAATAATATAATATTATGTTTGTCCTAGTTTGCAGAGTGTTCTCCGACTTTGAAGCAGGAGATACTCCTACGTTTGTGCATAATCCTCAGCTGGGTGTGTATTGTTCTAGTTCAAACAGAGCTGTGATCACTCTGGCAAGACGTGTGAGGGCATGTTTTACATTTCAAGGGTCACTCGCAGCTCGGCGTTCAGCAAGTTTTGGGTTGGTTTTTTTTTTGTCAGCCCTGAATCCACGTGCACTTCATGCTCCCCCTGAGCATCGCAGGGGTTGACAGGGGACAGGGCTGTCCCCTGCACAGAGCCTTGTACGCGCCCGGGGCAGTGCACAGCAGAGCCCCAGCCCAGAATCAAGGTGGCACACCTAAAGAGACAATAATTAATAACATGCAACTCCTAATAGTTTTAAATACACACTGCATCTATCAATTGAATTTTCTTCTGAGTGGCATAATTACTGAAAGAAGGACAATGAAAGGTAAACAGGAAGGAAAAAAGGAAAATGAAAGAGGAACTACAAGCTTTCTCCTTTCCGAAAGGAAAGCTTTCTCCAAGTTTGCTGTCTTGTGATTATCCAGATGTTTGAAGTTCTACCTTTTACCTTCAGTCCTTTTCCAACTCTCTTGCAAAGAATCCCTCCTTCACCATCTCCTCAGCCCCTTTCTCTCACTCTCTACCTCTGATATTCACCGTCTCTGTTCCTTCTCTGCTCGGTGGCCCTCAGATCTCCTTTGCATTCCTACCTCACTCTTGTTTCATCAGGAATCTGTATTTCAGACCACGGAGCTGTCATGCTGAGAGCTGCCAATATAAACCTTTGTAAAAGAAAGTTTTTTCCCACTGGGTTGAGATGAATTCAGGCCCTTGACTGAGGATTCTCTGTTTCTGGACAGCAAGTGCTGTGTTTGCTCCACTGACTTCCCTCACTGCCTGCCGTGCTTTCCTGCACTGCACCAGTATCAGATTAATATCTGTGGCAAAAAAAAAAATAAATAAATACATACATTACTCACTTCTACTGATTGCCTTGTTACAAAATAGGAATATTAATTAAACAGAAAATCGCCTATTTCCATTCAGGGGAAAGTCACGAGTCTGTTTTCTCTGTAGTGACAAGCCGTGGAAGGGATGAGCCAAAAAGTGAGCCTGAAGGAGGCAGAGACAAAGAGGTGATTGCCAATTAAGAAACGACATCAAAAGCACATCCTCTAATGGCTGTGCTCAGACCCATGGTGAAAAGGACTCCCTGCCCACACAGCCATTGCCTCACAGAAGAGAATTCCACAAGAAATTCCAGTCCTCCAGAAAATCTGCCGAGCAAGCAGCACGCCCAAGAGTGATCAGCAATCCCTGAACGATTAAAGGGCCAAATCCACCTCCGGTGTAACTGCAGTGAAGCAAAGCAGAACTACACCAGAGATAGCTTAGGAACCCAGAGCCTTGGCAGGTCTAAAAAAGCATTGCTCAACACAAAATTAGAGGAAAACCAATAAACACACACACCTCAAGCTGTCTCCTGCTGAACTGACCAAATAGGCATTGTTGGACGCAGATTAATGTTTACCTTGGCATTGAGGGTTGTCATCTCGGGTTCCCCCTTTTTCCTTTCGGGCACACTTCCCCCCAGGCCCACCCTTATAGGGGGCATGTCACAGCAATTCTCCCTCTGGCACGGTGGGCTCCGCTCGCTGCCGGCCACGGACCCCCAGGGTCCCTCAGCAAGAGCCACGGGGCTGATGAGGGGCTGGTATTTGTATGGAGACCTTACATGGGAAAGTATTGGGGTTAACCCCACCCCTCCATCCTAGGCACCTTCTCTGTGTCCTAATCTCTGCTTGCAGCTGAGAGCTGCGGGGTGGGCGTCTCTCAGAGACACAGAGACCTGCACCCGGGGCTCGGCGGGCATCACTGCCACGGCCAACCTCTTCTCAACAGCAGCCTGACAACCCGGTGTTGGCCTCAGTCATTGTTTGAACTTAGTTTAATGATGAGGATGGGTGTAGGTCCATCCTTTTTGGCTCTTCTGCCCCAAACTGTGCTGCGCTCAGCATGTGCTTGCCCACCACTAGAGCCAAGCCCAGGTTGTGGCTGTGGGAAGATGTTCCCAGACCCACAGAGCTGTGTTGGCAGAGATCTCCCAATGTGCTGTCAGAACTGTGCGGTGACTGGTGTAGCTTGTTTGACTTGTTATGTGGGGTTTTCACTTCGCAACGCGCCGATACGGCTGTGCACACAAGGGCAACTCTGTTTTGGCCTCATCAAAATAACACCAATAGGGATGGTCCTCCTGAGCTATGAAAACGATTGCTGTGTGGGCACAACATTGCTTAAAACATCGATTAAGGCTTCCAGTGATGACACAGTTCTGAAAGAAGCCAAAGAAACGAGAGCTCTGGTTTGGTCTGGTTGTTTACATCCACGTGTGTTGCATGCACTTGAGCAGCTCTACCTGTTAATATGACATTAATAAGGATTTATAGCGAGACAACATTCCAGCTAGAGAGTTTTCTTATTCACAGGATGATGTAATTGGGCACCCAGTCTGAGCACTGCAGTAAGAGGCTGAAAAGGTTTTGGAGCTGGGGTTAAAAATCCCAGGGGACTCTTTCAAGGGCTTTAGCAGAGTTTTGTTAATCACACAGAGGTGTATCAGAATTGGAACTGGTAGTACCTAGTTAGCAAAAAAGCTAACTTGTGTTGAGGCACCTTTCCTGCAAGTAACTCCCTACTTCCTGTCAGTTTTCTATCTAAATAAGAGCAAGTGTTTATTTTAGATATCATAACAATATACATAATTTCTAAGAACTTTAAAGAACAAAATATTTTACTGTATCACCTGACCTACTGAACTTCAGCCCATTAATGCTAACAAAAATCACCCCCGTACTCACTAGGAGAAAGAATACATTACCATTTTTTGACACGAGTTACACTGCCCTTTTGCTTCTCTTACCTTGTGAAATAATGTGAACCTTCAAAAAAAGAAGCAGTTACAGAAAATGAACCAGCCTTCACCCTCCTCTACTCCTATGGGCATTTTTTTAGAATACAGGTGTTCCTTTTCATCTGCGTGAAGCCTACACTGTCAAAAATAGAAATACCACAGAACACCTGTCCTACCAGCAGCCCCAAGTTCAAATATTGTCAGTTAAAGAGATTTGTTGCTTTTTCTTTTTTTTTTTTTCTTTTTCCCTGCAGATTGTCAGAGAAGTTGGGTGAGAGGGTTCAGATTTGCTGTTAAGGAGCAGACCAGGTGACAGCCGTATCCTGTTGCGGTGTTTATCTGCTCCGAGAGGCAAAGCCCCAACAAAGTCTGCCCCTGGGTGATGGTGGAAGCTGGCTCTGTAGGACACAGGTCTGTCGAGCCCAGCTTGTGCTTCCTCTTTGCGATGCAGAGCGGAAGAAGCTTATGATCATCTGCTCACAAACAAACACACACACACACACACACACACACACGAGTTTCCTCTTCATGGTGCAGAGAGGAAGAAGCATGATCAGACACTCCAGGGCTTCTACAGACACAAGCACATACATAAACAGACTGAGTTTAATCTATATGTGAGATATTATGGTGGCAAAATAGATCCTAAGAAAATTGTTACTTTTTAAAAATGTATTAGTTTTGAGAAGATGGCTTTCATAGAATCATAGAATCTTATGGGGTTGGAAGGGACCTCTGGAGATCATCTAGTCCAACCCCCCACCTCTAGGTCTACCCAGAGCACACTGCACAGGGACTTGTCCAGGCAGCTTTTGAGTGTCTCCGGAGAAGGAGACTCCACCACCTCCCTGGGCAGCCTCTGCCAGGGCTCCCCACTCTCACAGGAAAGAAGTTCCTCCTCATGTTTAGGTGGAACTTCTTATACTCAAGTTTGTGCCCATTTTCTCTTGTCCTGTCACTGGGCACCACTGAGAAAAGACCAGCCCCGTCCTCCTGACACCCTCTCTTCAAGTATTTGTAAGCATTGATCAGATCCCCCCTCAATCTTCTCCAGACTAAAAAGACCCAAGTCCCTCAGCCTTTCCTCATAGGAGAGATGCTCCAGGCCCTTAATCATCTTTGTGGCCCTTTCTTCCCCCCTTTTTTAAGGGAAAGAAAATCTAGTGAAAGGACAAGAGACAATGGTTTTAACTTGGAAGAGGGGAGATATAGATTAAATACTAGAAAGAAATTCTTTACGGTGAGGGTGCTGAGGCACTGGAACAGGTTGCCCAGGAAAGTCGTGGATGCCCCATCCCTGGAATTGTTCAAGGCCAGGCTGGATGGGGCTTTGAGCAACCTGCTCTAGTGGGAGGTGTTGTTGGAACTACATGATCTTTAAGGTCCCTTGCAATCCAAACCATTCTATGATTCTGTGATACTGTCAACAGTATCATAGAATCATACATTTTTACAGAATACAGAATTTACCACAGAACATGTTTTCTGTTCATATGATAGATGCCACATCATGATACGGGAAATAACTCGCGGTACTTTATTTTGCTGTTCCAAGAAGTCTCTTCACACTGAGGAGACACCTGGTGACACTAGAAGTCTTTGATGGGACCCCATGTGATGCTATTTTTGAATGTGCTGTGTCTCCAGCAGACAGCAGAGTGAACAGCATTTGCACTTTGAAGGAGTGGAATGAAGAAGTCGCTAAAAGATTATAGTTTTCTTCTATTGCACTTTTGTATGAAGCCCCCCAGTTAAGAAAGAAAGAAAGAAAGAAAGAAAGAAAGAGAAAGAAAGAAAGAAAGAAAAAGGAAGGAAGGAAGGGAGGAAGGGAGGGAGGGAGGGAGAATTAATTCAGGATATAGTGATCTCACCAATTTAAGTTAAAGACATGAATTGACCTGAATTTTAGTTCATAGAAACATGTGAATATTTTTTAGAAGTGAATTCTATTGTCTTTTAGTCCATCCTCCAGAGTAGGACTACAACCAACATTAGGTTGGATTTTGTGTTGCTGAATCTTGAAAAACAGTAAGGATGGAGATTCCTCAACCTGCTTGGGTAACCTAGTCCAGTACTACACTGCCTTCCTACTGACTTCCCCCCCCCAATATCCAATCTGTGTCTCCCAAGCCACAATTTGTGGCCTTTGCACCTTGTTTCCATCTTCTGGCACTGCTGACAAGAGTTTGGTTCTGATGTCTCTGTAACTGCCCTTCAGGTAGTTGTGGGCAGCTCTTAGGTCACCCTTTGGCCTCCCCTTCTTCAGAATAACAAACCCAACTCCACCTAGGTCAGGTCTCACTCTAGACCCCTTACTATTTTGTTATCTTTTCACTGGGTCCTCTCTGGTGTCTCTGTGTCCTTAAAGTATAGGAGAGTCCTGCACCTGTGGCAGCCTCCAGGTCTCCTAAGAAGAAGGAGGTAATAGTTTCCCTCATCCTAACGTAGCCCAGGCTGTGGTTTGCCTTCCTGAAGACAAGAACACGCTGTTGGCTCATGTTCAGTTTGGCATCTGCTGTAATCCCCAGGTTCTTTCCAGCAGGGCTGTTCCTCACCCAGCAGCTTTCCAGCCCATACAAGGGCAGGGGCTTTTCCTGACCCACGTGCAGGATCTGCCACTTTTCCCACCTGTACCTCAGGGCTTTCTACTGGCCCAGAGGTTACTCACCTCCTTCTGGGCTGAGGTTCGGCTGCTCTTTCCATCGGCCACTCTGCTGGGTCACCACAGTGCACATAGTGATTAGGTAAAATGGTCTGAGTTTCTGATTCATTTAATAAGTACTTAAAAAAAATAATAAATCAACTGTATTATGGGCTGATTGGAATATTTACACCCAAAGTCCCGTGTTGGAATGTGTTGGCTCTACTCCTTGGCACCATTTCCATTCCTTTCATACCTTCAGGTCTCTTAACTGCAATGGTGTGGAGGAGATCGTGTTCCCACTGCCCTAGTTCTAACTCTGGGCTACTGAGTGTATAGGATGAAGGGTTTCCAGGAATGTTTCCTGGTTTCCCTTTATCTGAGTAAACAAATCTCTGTTCTTCTGCAAATTTTAGTAGCTCTTTCTAGTGTCAATTGTTTCAGTGCTCAGGCCCATTTCTGCGAGGTGGCAATGCAGTCGCCCTGAAGAAGGAACCACACCAAGACAGCAGTGTATTTATTTCCACTTCTCTAAGGATTGCATCACAAGAGAAATACAGTTCTTGACAGTTGTGGTACAACGTTTCATCTTTTGGTAATGCTGGGATAAACTGGGAACTAAATTATGTCCCAGCTTCGTGCAACAATAACCTTGAAATACGTGCGTTGAGAATTCCCACACGACCATTTGCCCAAAGGGCTCAAGAGTTTTCACAGACTGTTCTCCTGGGATTTCCAGTGTTTTCCAAAGAGATTTGAGCTGTTTCCACTGTTGGCAGCCTGCTGCTTTTGCTTCCATGTGAAGAGGAGTCCACATGCCTGTCATGCTCAGCAAGAAAATTAGTTCAGTCTTAGTGCTACTTGACTTTCCCATGGGGCCGTCAGGAGAACGATGACCTTATTTCTAGGTTATTTTCTTCTCCTCCTTCCCAAGTGAATATTCCTATTAGTGAAGGACACAATCTCCCCTACTGTGTCCCCTTTACTCTGTGCCATATGCTGGAGGCCTGGAGATGATGCCATCTTGAATCCAGATTTAACCCTGTGACAAGCGTGCATCACCACTCTCCTGAAATTTATCTACTTTCGTTCAGCAGAGTTGGATGGAGTTTGCTGATTTGAAAAGATCCCACAGAAATTAATGACAGCATTAGAAGTTCTTCCACTTATATCCTGTACAACCTCCTGGGAATAATAAACACACAGAGCATAACAAATAGATATATCTTTGGAATTGCTTGCTGAGAGCATTGCTTCCACTTCTTGGATGAGCTGCTTTTTCACCTTAATTAGCAGAACCGTGTCTGGTTCATTTCAAGACCTATTGAAAAATAATATTAACTGAGGCCAGTTTCTGTTCAATTTCTGTTCTGAGAGGATAAGGTGCAGCCTCAGTCCTGGTTTCCATCAGGCAGACATTGGAAATGGTCATTCCACCAAAGATACTGCACAGGTTGTTTGTAATGAAGGTTGGTTGTAATGAAGGTTGGTTGTAATTAAGTTGTTCTCTATGTTTTAATTGGTCTGAAGAGCAAGGCACAGGAAAATTGCTGGACAGGGGAAAGAGCTGGGGAGGTGAGAAGAACAAGTGACACAAGGGGGAAACCGGTGCAGGACAGCACTTAGGGGAAGGGGGAAGAGGGAAGGAAGTGCTGCTGTAACATAAAATCCAGTGCTCTCTAAAAATATTCTGCCCCTCAGATATCCGTTCTGACCCTTGGTGCCACCTCTTGCAGCCACCAGGCAGCGTTGGACTGAGGGCGGTTTTGGAGCCTTGTTTATGGTAAGGAAGTATCCTCAGTGTCCTCAAGTTGAGCACATCACTGTCTCCTCGAGTCCCCGACTGACTGAAGAAGTACTGACATTTGCCATTAGAAAACAGATAAAGGCAAAGAAATTATTTACAAGGTCTGAATGTGCAGGTTTGGGTACAGGTACAACTGAGTTAGTATTTTCAACTGGGTTTTTTGTGGGTTTGGTTTTTTTTGTTTTGGTTTTTTTTTTTTTCATTAAAAGGAGCTGGTACAAGAAACCACACGGAAGGGTGTTGGCATTTTATCTATAAAAGACACAGACCTCTCCAAGGGTGGAGCTGCTGGGTTGGGATTACCCAACGCCTGGACCTGCGGCATCCTCCAGCTGCCTGCAGGATGCCTGCCCGGTCCTGCCCCCGTGGTGGCCACAACAAGGTCCCTGTTCTCTTCCCAGCCTCTCCCAGTGGAACCACGCTCCTCAGCTTGCGATGGGCAGGGGAATGGGGCATATTCCATGTGAAAAACCATCCAGGTGAATTTGCCCACTCCTCCACAAGGTGACAGGCAGCAGTCACCCCACAGCTCTGCGGAAGGGATGGCAGCAGACTGGCTTGCAGAGTACTGGGCAACTGAAACCCAGTATGGTGTTGCCCACAGCGATGGATGTGCTGGTCCATCACCTCTTTCTGTCCACTCAGCCCATCACAAGTGGCTGGGGTTCAGGCTTTTGCTGCTCTGCCCCAATGTAGACATCTCAATGCTAAGGGTGGAATTCAAAAGAGATACCATTGATCCATCCTGTTCCTTTTGGGACGAGGAGATAGGAGACCAGGGAGAGGTGTGAGGAGGACAAGAGGTCCACAGACACTTCAATATTGTCTACTGTTGCCTGGGGGCTGATGGATAAGCATTTTGAGACCGTGGACAGCCATGCCCTGATCTTGCTTACCTTGAGTATGGTCCTCAGTGACCTAGGCAAGCCCTGTCTCCCAGTGAAGACTGGGAGAGGGTGGGTTATTCATCAGCTTATTATCTGCTTAACAGCATTTGTCAATGGGCCTTCCCCTCTCTGAATTTAGACAAGGATTGTCACTCCTGAACACACCAAAAAAAAACCCATGCAGAGAGCACAGCGAGCCTTATCAGACCCTGCCTTCTGCTGAATTCTGAGTTGGATTCAAAATTTCTTTCTCCTCCAACTCTTCTTGCTGGCCCAAGTCCCTGCCGGGGCGGGGACCGCTGGAACCCTGCAACTATCACTCTCAGGGGTGACGCCCAGATGCAGAAAGTTTTGGGTTTCTTTTCCTGTAAAATCCACTTTCAGAGACTTTTCTCGAGCTCGGCTGCCCTCAGAGAAAAATCCAAACCTCACTTCTTTTCCCAGTTTTTCCACGGTAACTTCAAATAGAAAACAGAAAACAACCCACCAGAAAAGCACTGACAAAACAAAAAGCTCAATTCCCCCAGGCTGAAGGGAAGTGAAATCAAAAGGGAAATGAAATTTATACACATAGGCTTTATATTTTGGGGAAGTGCCTGTTGACAAAGGTCAGGGAGGAACATGCTGATGGGGTGGCTCTCTCTTTAATTCTGCTGCTGATACCAAATGCTGAAACTCAGTAAAATATTTGCATTGAAAATTTTCTGTTGCTCTTCAGAAATAACTATGAGATATGTAACTGGGGGGGGGGGATGTGCAGAAGTAAAATTGAACTACAAGGTAAAGGAGAAAAAAATAAAAAAGCCTTCTGCCTCCCAAATATCTTCCTTTTATCCCTCATTCATGCCTCAGCTTTTCCACAAAGTGCTCTTTCTTCTTCCACCTCATCCCCTCCCAGAATATTGCATGATATTGGAGCATGATTTCTTCTTGAAGAAGAAAAGCCGCATTGTTCAACATCTTCCTCTACCGAGTTATGCCAGAGTGGCACCTATTTTGGCAGAGACTTCAGAGTTTCCTCATACCTGACTAATAAGAGATGATGAAAATATGATTCATTAAAAAAGAAAAAAATGCCACAGATAATAATCTGAGAAAATTAAACACGCATTTTTATATATGGCTTAATTTTTTTTTTTTTAAATAACAATCAAAGCGCAAACAAATGGTTTAATCTCAAGGCTCCATCTTGTGGCAAAGTAAAGCAAATTCACTCCTCGTGAAATTAATTAATTAATTTAAAACGCACATTTCCTAGCCAGCCCCCATAACCAGTGATGCCCAAGGAGTCGGCTCGCTCACGTGTAGCTTAAGTTAAATTTAATACACTGGAAAGCCTGGAGCAGTAGACAGAGCTGTGATGATTATGACATATCCCAAGTACCCTGACCTCCCAAATATTTCCACCTGACAGGGTAGTGCTTGGGCGCGTTTGTCCAAAAAACCTCTAGCAAAAATGTGGGCATTCAGTTTTGGCTGGTGTCTCTCCTCTAGCCTTGTTAAGTCCTTCATTTAGGACTTAAAGCATCCACAGCACAAAGGCGTGGCAAAATTGTTATTATTATTACTATTACTGTGAATTATTTTTGATCAGTTAGCAGAAATTCTAATGAAAAAGCTGGGTTTTGAGTGGGAAGGGGTAACCAGCCAGCAAAGTGCTGAAGTCTGACCACCTTGCTCAGGCCCAGGGACATTTGGCCACTCTCTCTGCCCTGAAACTGCTGCGTTATTTCCTGAAAAAGAAAACATCCCTGGCACCGTGCCTCCTGGGAGCAGGAGGTGGGCAGCCCTGCCTCCTCCAGATAAAGCACAGACTTTCCTTGAGCTGCAGAGGACGGGGGGGGATGGCTGCCTTATCTTCCTTCCTCCAGCACCATGTGGGAATGCGTCATCTTCTTTTTTTTTTTTTTTTTTTTTTTTTTTTAATTTGCTAAATATAAAATAAGGCTGGTTTTTAGTATGTGGGAGCTGGCAAGTTTCCCGGAGCACATCCTGGGCAGGAGTGGCTGGCATCCGTGGGTGCTCTCTGCCTGCTCATCCGCCCCAGCCAAGCCAGGGAACCCTGGGACCTCCTGGCCCTGCCACCCAGGAGGTGATGGTGCAGCTCTGGGATTGAACTAATTTTATCCTGGTAAAATTATTTGCAGAGGGATCTGGACAGGCTGGATGGATGAGCTGAGACCAATGGAATGAGGTTCAATAAGGCCATGAGCCAGCAGTGTGCCCAGGTGGCCAAAAAGGCCA
>BJBW01003915.1:88631-114927 GCA_004320125.1 Scolopax mira
CATTAATGAGGTCTCCCCTCAGCCTTCTCTTCTCCAGACTAAAGAGTCCCAGCTCTCTCAGCCTTTCTTCAAAACAGAGATGCTCCGTGCCTCACCACCCTCACTGTAAAGAATTTCTTTCTGGTGTCTAATCTAAATCTCCCCTCTTCCAATTTAAAACCATTACCCCTTGTCCTGTTGCTGCACTTCCTCATATAGAGTCCTTCTCTGGCTCTTCTGTAGCTCCCTTCAGATCTTCCCTTTCCCTCCCCGCCATCCCGTGGACAGCTCTGCCACTCAACAGGATTTGCTGGAACGGGGGTGGCTTAAATCCTGCTTTAAAGCTGGCAGAGAAGATGGTTGGGGTGTCCTCAGGCTCGGCAGCGACAGAGCCCGGCAGGGAGAGGGAACAGCCTTGCTGAGCCATCACTTGTATTTTAATATTGCATCACGGGGAACGCAGCTGACAAAACCTCTGCCTTCCTGTGCCCAGAGCCCACAAACAGTGCCTGGAGCTGCCCTTCTGCCCTGCTTCAGCTTTGTTCCCCCTTCAGGCAAAGCAAAGCCCAAAGAAGCCCAACCTCATCATGCTCCTGCTTGTGCAGGGGGAGTCTGACGTGTAACCACAGAGTGGCCACTCTTTTCTCCCACATTTTTTGGAAACCGCCACCAAAATGCAAGCAGGCAGCATCTGCTCTTCCAGGCATGAGCCAACCGCTCCTGACAGCAGTTTAATTACTCAGCTAAATTATTCTGTGCAGCCTGTTGTTATCTGCACCATGCTGTTGCTTATACCACTTCAGCATCACCAAAACTTTTAATAATGGAGTGGATAATCAACAGCATTTTGGGGGATCCCGTCTCCAGGTGGTTCATGAGCTTCCTGGGATTCCTGAGCAGTTTCACAACCCCCGGGACTCTCCGTACTCTCACAAATAGTAATTCCACCCAGGAACTGCCAAGCTCAGAACAGGAAAAAGTCCTTTTGGCTTTGGTTCAAGCCTCTGCAAATCTCTAAGTTTATTAAAGCACTTTTCTTTCCTTTACTTTATTCCCCACTTCCCTCAGTCCCCCGTTCTCTCTCCCCACTGCTGCCGAGCTCAGGGTCCTCCCCCTCAGAGGGGGTACATGGCAGATGACCCACCTTTTTGGGTCCTCCCAGAAGCGACATTCAGACACCGAGTCAACAGAGAGGACTTTCTGAGCGGGGTGCCTGGCAGCCCCACATCTCCCAGTGCCCATTCCTGCCTCAGGGAAACCATGGTGGCTGTGGCCAAGGTGGGGGTGAGCACCCCGGCTGCTCCCCCATCACCTGTAAAGCTCAGCCCACGCTGGTGGCTTGCAGCAGAGCTTTGCCACCAGGTGGCTTGAAGGTAAAGGAGATTTGGCAGATATTCAGTTAAAGTCTAAATCCGGGTCAAAGTTGCTTTCTTCTGCTAATCCTTCTCAGTCTTATGGATGGACCTGAGAGCAGGGCTCGGATTTTCATCAGCACAGCATCACGTGAGAGCAGAACTCAGATTTTCATGAGCATCAGGAGGCCAGCAACGCCTCGGATAACAATTACACATTGTAAAGTGACACATCTTATGGGACAACATCCCGTAGAGATCCTTCATGCAGATCTTCCAACCTCACGTCACTTGTTCCCTGCCATCCATTGTACACAACGATCCTTATGCTCAAACTTTCTCCGTTAATTGCCATGGAAATTTGATAATTTCATCCTAAAGCAGAGCTGAGGAAAACTCAGGAAGAGCTCCGATTACTGAAAACTGGAAAAAATTAATCTTGATTAAAGCACTTCCCCCATGAAAATAAGGACCTCCTGAACTTTGCAGAGAGATGATTGCTCGGAAGCTGTTCTTCGGGCAGTGTCGGACTGTACTTCTGCCAGTTTTTCCTGCAACATTATAATAAAAGAATCTAGCCATCACGAGGCAAAAAAATAACCTTTGGAGGTGTAATTTAGTGGGCTATTGGCAAGACTGTGCTTCAGTTCCCTTCCACGGGAAAGTGCCAAAATATGCATATTACCCTCCAAATGCATAACGGCTGTAAAAATGCCTGTCAGCTGTCAGCACCCATAGAGCTTCTCAGGTGAAAAAATAGGACTTGAGCATCAAAGATTTTATTTTTTTTTGACAGCACCAAAAGAAGGAGCAAAAGAGAAAATGGACCCTGCTTATTTGACATTTTTAAGATGAGGAGGCAGAAGTTAATTTCAGAAGATCTTCATAGTACTGCTTTCTGTGTTTTCTGGTGGCTTGATGCCCTCTAAGATAAGAGAGGATGGGGGTAAGAAGTGCTACAAGTCTGCTTCGTAGCATTTAAGTACACCCAAAGTTTGCATTTAAACCCAAACCATTTTTTTGTTTGTTTATTTTATGTTAGGATATGTTATATTATGTTATATTATGTTATTATCAATTTCACTTCATTACTTTCTTTAATTAGGTATTTTTCTTATTTCCTTTGGGGAATCCATGGCACTTTACAGACTATGTGTGATGGTGGCTCTTCCCTGGCATGTGCCGTGTCCCTCTAGAGTGTCCAAACTTTTACATCTTGGACAACAGCCGGAGCAGCACGTCCATGTATTTTCACCTTTGCCTGCCCCATCGCCACCCATCAGCATTACAGATGCTTACAATAATTATTTGCAGATGCAGAATGCGAATGCAGATTTTGTAGTTACAATTTGTACCCCCAAAATTGTCCTTCTGAAGAGCTGTCACCCAATTTCTCCAGCCTTTCAACACTCTATTTATTTAGCAATTGACTCGCAGCGTAGGAGAGCAAACATCACCCTTGCTCCCAGTCCCCCTCAGCAAAGAAGATTTATTGCATTATTATGCAGAAATGTGCCGGGTTTGCTGGGAGGGAGAGGACGTGCTTGGCTGGAGCAACCTCTAGGTCAGTTTGCCCTCAGGTTAGGGATGGACCTGCCATGGTCCTCCCAACCCATGGAGCAGACCTGAGGACACGGCAGGGCGGTAGCTGCTTCTCTCAGCTGGCCTAGGGATCTCTCCCCACCCAAGATAAGTCAAACCAGAAAATTATTCCACCTCTTTGGGAGCTGTTTCTGCAGAGCTCTCCACGCTGCCATGGGGTCTTTTCATGGGGATTTTGCCACAAGACCCCGTTGCTTCTCCTCCTTCCAGCTGCTTTGGAGACCAGAAGAAAATAATGGAGAAAAAGCACATATAAAGCAACAGGAGCCCACTTCCATAGCTGAAATTGCTACTGGAAGGGAACGTTGATGTAAAACCCAGCACCCCCTTCGCTGGACTCTTTCCAGTAACTCCCTGTCCCTCTTGGATTGGGGAGCCCAGAACTGGGCACAGTGTTCAAGTTGTGGCCTCACCAGTGCAGAGTAGAGGGGGAGAATGACTTCCCTCGACCTACTGGCCACTCAGCAGAGCCTCACATTTCTCGGAGTGTGTTAGGGCTTACAGTATGGATCTCCTCAGCACAACCCTGCTTTTAGCTGCAGGGTCTTGAGAAGAGTTTGAAAAACCTCATGTGCTGCTGCTGTTGTGGACTAAGTGCCAGGAGAAGACCATGCAAAGCTCCTGATGAAATGACCCCATCGGCCACAACTGATCAGATGGGGTCAGAAAAAAAAAAAAAAAAAAGAAAAAGAGAAAAATGAAATAACTGAAAAAATGAAGGATTAGTCTAAGGAGGTGCATGTCCAGGGTGGAAAACTCTGTATGATGTCTTGGCAGCATCAGCTCAAGGTAGCCTTTCCTCCAGCAACTTAATGCAACGACCTGGTTCCTATTAAACTGATGGTTAAAAGACAAGTTAAAACCCAACTGGTGTCTACCCCAGGCAGTTCCAGTTATCCAACTCATCCTTCACCTCTATAGTTTTCATCCCTCTGGGTTGGGCCTTTCAACTCTCTCTTTCAATATATTTCCCCCCAGATACTGCAAGTCATAGACATAGTCAACTCCATCACCCCTTCGTGTCCGTTATATTGCTTATGGTCCTCAGTGGTGGCTGAAGATGTCCCCGCCTGCTGGCCAGCCCCTCCTTTCCACCCCTCTCCCCCACCATGCTGGGGGTTCCACTGGTCCCACTGCACCCCAGAAAGACATCTCCGAGAGGCCGGTGCTCCAGCCACAGCCGCTTCCCCTGGACTTCATTATTTCATTGACAGCAGTCAATATCTCCCAGCCGAGGAATGTATTTACTTATAGGCACATAAGTAATTCATTTATAAAATTGAATTATCTGACTAGGGAGATTGTGTGTTTTGATTGTGTAGCAGTATTTCTGAAACCGACTTAAAATTGATAAAAGCCAGATGGAAAGCGGAAACAGTCCATTTCATGACTCTTTAAACGTTTAAGTTGGTTAACCCTTGTACTGCACAATTTTTGAAGTCGGGGTGTAGTGTGGAAGCAATTTGTTGGTGAGTTCTCAGGATTCAAAGTGGGCTGTAAGTGCTCGCCGGGTTGCGTGCCGAGGGGGAAAAAGGAGTCTCTGCAAGGACTCTTAGTAGGAGAAAAACACTTACAAGAGAGATGCTTTATCTGTTGTTACAGCCGGAAGAATTTCTAAGACAATGGGTAAAATCCAACTAATGGGTGTTTGGGTCCCAGAAAGGCTCCTGAGGGTGTAGAATGAGCAGCAAATCCCACAGGTAGCTCTGACCAGGGCTGGTAGGAAGGTGGGGATGGCAAAGCCCAACCTGATTCTCCCAGCTCTGCTGTGGCTCCCTCCAGCGTCACAGACATCTAGGAGGTGGCATGGAAATAAAGCTGCTGAGAAGCCGACCAGAAACAGGAGCAAAGTCCCTCTGCGTGGGAATGGACAGCAGAGGTGGTGAAAGGGGGGGCATTTTGCTTTACCTGTGTTTCCGTCGTCAGAGAAACGAGGAAAGGAGGCACAGAAGGAATAACTTCCAGGTGCTGCTCACTTGCTGGTGGTTTGTGCTCTGAAGACTATGCATATGAATCAAGAAAACCCACTAACTCACTTTATTTCTCTGTTCTAACCTTTCTTTTTTTTTTTTTGTCATTTTTTATATTCTACCCCCATTTGCCATCGGAGATTATCCCCCCATGCTGGGCTGGATGCTGCTGGGGGCTGATGCAAGGACCAAATATGGCATAAATTCTCAGCTTGGTCCGGCAAGACTCAGCCCTAAACCCAAACCTTTCCAAAATATCTACTGGAGCAATTAAAAACCTGCCTCAAATTCCCTAATAATTAAGGAAAAGCATGACACAACGGGTCCATCTCCCATATCTGCAGCCGAAGGGAGGGAGGGGGACGCCGGGGCACATCTGCATCCAGTCCCCGCTCCATCTCTGGTACCAATAAACCTCCGCAGGTGCCGGGGCTCGTGTTGTCTTCACCTCTTGCTGCAGCACCAGATCGCTTCCCTCCCTGAGAAATCTCTCCAATTAGATTGCCTTTAATTGGTTTACAGTCCTGCTTCTGACGCCTCCGCATACTGGAAAAGCGAAAGCTGCCCAGACCGAAATACTTCACCATCTCAGTTTCCATTTCGTTACTATTTTCCGAGCTGGTTTCCTGTTTTCCTGTTGCCAAAAACACGCATCCGCAAAGAAGAAAATAACTCACATACCAAAGGTTTGAAACATTTGTTTCTGCGCAGAAATGAGTGAAAACCTGGTACATTTCTGTATCGGCTGCCGGCCTTGCTCTCCCAGCAGATGGATTTTTACCCCCATTTATTGGTGCAGGGAGGAAGCCCGGCGCTCGCATGTCTCCTCTGGGTTTGGGTCCATAACTCAAATACCAGGGACTGTTTCCCTTCACGAAACAGGATTTTCCAGATCCCGGCAGAAGCGGGTGTTCTCTTCTCACCACTTCAAAAATATTTCATCGTAGGACAAAAAAAACAGGGAAGCTGTTAAAGGGCAGGCAAAGTGCTCCGGGATTGGAAAATTTCACTCTGTCTAGAGTTACTTCTTTCAGGGCTCCATTCAATAAAAAAAAAAAAAGTGGTATTGTGAAGAGCCAGGAAAAGAAAACCTTTTTACTGGGGCACAAAGCCAAGGCCACTTAGCAGGCTCCGTATCTTGCACATCCTGACCATTTTCTATATATTTAAGCTATTAAGCTGCCCCGTGCACCACTCGTTCCATCCCCGCAGCTCCAGACATGCAAAGGTGGGCGTCAAGACCTTGAGGTTTTGATGAGCTGATAGTTAAAACCTAAAGGAAATCTTCCAACAGTCCCACTGGGATTTTTTTTCCTGCAACGGGAACCCCAGGGAGATGCTGGTGGAGCATCCCCGGCCGGTGCAGGCTGCTGGGATGAGCGGCTCGTGGGGTGTTGAGTAACTAAATAGTAACACAAATTCCTCCAAATAAGTCTGGTTCATGACAGGGATTTGATAAATTGCAGCATTTTCTATTAGTTTAATTTATTTTTTAATTACAGGAGAAAAGGAAAGTTATTTAAATTTCCTTGGACGTGGCCGTTTCAAGAAATAAGAGCTTGTTTTTGAAAGAAAACATAGAAAGAAAACACAGAAGCAATGAGTTTTGTCAATAGGTGGAAATACTGTATTTTGTGGGTTTAGCTTGGGGTTGAGCGCTTCGCAGCGGGCAGAGGCAGATTCCCACCTCCTGCCCCTCAGCGCAGGGAAATTGGATGCACAAAGAAAACAAAAAAAAGAGGAAACTATAAGTTTACAAACCCGTGTTCCTCGTATCATCTTTCTCTGCCCAGCTCCGATCAGGTCTGGAGTGTTTTTGCAGTGGGTGAAGCAAACCCTCCCAGGGCAGGAGGAAAAAACCAGCTGCAGCGTAAGGAAAAGAAAATAAATGCATTAAATTAAAAAATCAAGGAGCAAGTGACAGGGTTTGCTGGTCAGTGGCCACCTCCAACAGAGCCTCAAAATGTACTACTAGGATAGATGACTGATTTGGGACAAATACAACCCAAAATTGCTGTGGCTTCACCTCCTCCAGCCTGTTGTAAAAATCAATACAGCTTTAGAGGAAAAGGCAGAAAAAGTCCAGGCTGGTCCTGTGGTGTTCTCAAACAAAAAATTTTTGTTTGAGTCATTAAATTTGATGGAGTTAATTCTGGTTTACACTGGCAAACCCTAAATCAGGAAGAAAAAGACATAAAATGTGAATGGGGGAGGGAGAAAAGAGAAATAATTTTAATTAGAAAGAGAAGAGTTGGCCAAAAAGCTCCTGTAACATGAATATATTTTTAGGAAAAATAATTATAATATTATTATTATATATATTACATTATATTATTATATATAATTATAATATAATTTTATCACTTGCTACTCCAAGCATTTATTGTTACTGTAATGTGGTGAACAAGTCATTTTATTCAAATATTCCAGTTTAACATAAAAACTAATTCAAATTGCTGATGTTTAGGCAAAGTGCAGCCGATTAAAAAAATAAAAAAGAAGTCTCACTGAATTTTGATTGAGGGAATGAGGGAAGAGGAGCGGGAGAAATGAGCCTCTCGCTCTCCTGGCCCCATCCAACCTCCCTTGGCTGGTTCTGTATCAGGCTCCTGGTCCCCACATTCCCTCCCTTTGTTTTATATTAAACCAAATAGTGTAAATAATACTGAATGCAAAATAATGTGTTAGAGTGTTTTCATGTACAGCAGAAGCCGGGATATAAACCTGGCCCTAAGAGCTGAGAGCAGCGACTCTCCAGCTCCTGGTTGCTGTGGTTTAACCCACCCTCCCGTTATCACTGTCCCCTTGATGCTTGTAAAAGTACAAAATCACTCATTTCAGAAATGAAATTTGGTATATTTGATTATCCCCGTGATTTCTATTACATGGCTTAAAAATACATGATCTGCTTATTGATTGTTTTATAAAATGTGAATTAAATAACAAACAGAGTTAAGTAAACCTAAGCAGTCGCCGGCTTTTAGAGGCAAACATTACACCTTCATCCTGCAGGAATATTAATTAATTTTCTGTATTTCCCATAAATCTTTTCAGCGCAGAAACTGCAAAGAAGGAAAGCCCAGCCCAAGGTCTGTCCCCGCTGCCTGTTGCCCCAAGAGCTTCTCCTCCTCTGCAGAACTCAACCCATCCTGACCCCCTGCCAGCAATGGCAACGGCGCCGCTGAGAATAGTTTTGGTTAAATTTAAAACTTACAGGCACTTTGTCTCCGGCGTATGAAATAATTTCTATATAGGGAAAAGAAAAAAAAAAAGAGAGAGAGAGAAAAAATTAATTTCCTTCACCCTGCTCGAGTTTCAGAGGAAATTCCATGTTATCACTCTAGAGAGTGCCCACAAAAGAAAACAGGGAGAAAGAAATCTTTCTTTCAGATCATAAAATAACCCAACTCTTTCTCGGCTGAGCAGGATGGGCGGCATGTGCCGACTTTGGGATTCACTAGGAAATAGCATTTGCTGGAAAACACTAACCCAGAGTATTTTCGCTCGACGCTGGCTCCACTGACTCTCCAACCCCCTGCCCGGGGGCCTGCTCACGTTCAACTTCACAAGCGATGAGCATCCCAGGAAAACAGGGCCACAGACCAAGTTTCAGATCCAGCAGAACCTCTGGGATGGCTGCGGGGAAGTTGTCCTCTTGTGGGATTTGGAGGGGAAAGAAAAGCTCGGTCTTGCCTCAAGATGGCAGACGGGAGACTTGGATCTCTGCTGAGATGTTTTCCGGGGCGTGTGATAAAATCTCGACCGTCCCAAAATGTGCACCACCCAACATCCCTGTGTCAGCATCCCCAAATCCCTGGCTAAACATCCCCAAGCCCTTCCGTTAGCACCCCAAAACCCCAGCATCAGTAAAGAAATAGAATGGTTTGGGTTGGAAGGGATCTTTAAAGACCATCCAGTCCAAACCCCTGCCATGAGCAGGGACACCTTCAACTGCACCAGGTTGCTCAAAGACCCGTCCAACTTGACCTTGAATCCTTCCAGGGATGGGACATCCACCACCTCTCTGAGCAGCCTGAGCCAGCGTTTCATGCACAAATTGCCTGCTTTTGCTTCAGTTTAAGCATATCTACTTTCTATTTTTTTTTATCAACAAAGCAAGTTTCCACTCCAGTTCTGCATGGCCAAGAATCACTGGTTCCAGGACTGTTTTCCCCCTGAGTTTCTGCCCCTCCAACCCCACCCATGGAAAGGCGATTGCATGTGGATGTGGGCACAGCTCTTTCCATCTTAGCATTTTCCTGTGTTTCCTTTGTTTTGTTCATCGTTGCCAGCTCATTACAGATATTTCATAGAATCACGGAATGGTTCGAGTTGGAAATTCATCCAGTTTCAACCTCCCTCCCCTGGGCAGGGACACCTCCCACCAGACCAGGTTGCTCCAAGCCCCATCCAACCTTGAACCCCTCCAGGGATGGGGCACAGCTTCTCTGGGCAACCTGGGCCAGGCTCTCACCACCCTCCAGTAAAGTATTTTATATATTTTTTTTCTTATAGTGCTATAAGGTGCATTCAGAAACGCTAAGGCAGCAGGGTGAGCTGGAGGGATGAGTTACATTTGACTTCTAAATGCTAGTCAAAAGAGATGGAAGGTGTTTGCTGAAGGGATGGAGCTTGTGTGGACCACACTGATGCATTGCATGCTCATCCTTCCCTCCCCACACCTTAAAAAGAGGTGACATTATGAGACACAAGAGAGAACTCACTGGTGTATCACTTACCAGTTTGCAACCAAAGTTCTCTTTTATGACTTAAAACACTGAAGTGCAACTTTAGTTTCACCCAACCATGAGCTTTTTCTTCCTTCTTCCAGGAAACCAGAACGTGGAATACCAAGTTGTGCTAGGGATTGGTCTTTGGAAGTGAAGGAATGAATATTGAATCAGGGGGACCCCATGATTAGCCCTTAAGAGCATCTTTCCCTCAGGCCATGGTGTCAAAGGTAGAAGGCAGATATCTCTTCCTGAGGTGGCATCTTGGAGATGCCACTACTGGGAGCAGAGCCTGGTGCCCAGGAAAAAATGGGTCACATTTGCAGAACTACTTCCCAAGGAAGCAAATTGCACACAGCAAGTATTCAAATACAGTTTATAGCTAAGAGAAAAATAATTTAAAAAAAAAAAAGACATCACAAACATCTACGCTGCATGAAGGTAAATTGAGCCGGATGGTGAGCGTTGGCTTCCCGGTGTCCGAAAACCTGAAACGCTGAGCTCTTCGGGAGTGAATTTGGTGACGGAGGATGGAGGAAATGCTAATCCTCACTCATCCCACGTCTCCTTGCATTTGAAGATACAGCCTCGGAGTGTTATATCATTTGTTATGAATAACATCCATCGTGTGCACCCAAACTGCATCTCATTTCATGCGTCCGACTGTTTGGGCATCGTGTGCCGTGGACCATATGGGTCTCGTTTGAACCCCCTCCGAATCGCAGGGGTCCATGTGCAACTGATAAAAGCCAATTTGGGGTGGGTGGGAGGGAAGGGGGCGGGGGGGCCGTACCGCTCTCCGGGCAAACCCAAGAAGGACGCCCTATATGTTTTCTAAGTGCTAAACCCAAGGGAAATTACTTCATCAAAACCCGATCCAGACCACAGTAATGAAGACTGTGATGTAGCCAGTGTTCAACCATGTTGACTTTACAGTACTGGAATTAATCCATCTGCATTGCAGCTCGGTGAAATCATTTCCAGCCCGTAGCGGCTCCGGGGCTGACTTCATCCTCGGAGCCCCAGATGCAGAGCCCTGGGAGTCGGGGGAATTATGGAGAGGACCGAAAGGCTGTTCTCTGCGTAGGGTGACAGCTGTCTGTCTTCATGGAGAGGGGAAGGTGGTGGCAAATTTGTCTTAGGGGTGATCCGGACCCCACAGCTCCACAAGGCTTTTTCGGTGGCTGTGCCCGGCGTTATTACTTCATCTGCTCCCCATCGCTGCGCTTCCCGCAGGGCTGGAGACAGGGGGATTTGCTGCTTTGCTCGCCCTCGATGAGATTATTCAATTTTAAACCCCATAAAAGTCCCCGGTAATCTTACCGTGACCGCGGGTGATTCGGGGTGCAAATTCAGCCCGATGCTATCGGCCGTATTGAGTGCCTCCTTGGAAAGGTGCTGTGCAAGCAGGGGGGCTTTCCCCACTGCAATAAGTCCCAGCTGCCGTCACCACGGCAGGCTTTTTTATCTTTAAAAAGTAGACACCCTGGCTATTTTCATGCTATTCCCACCAGGAAAAAAAAAAAAAAGCAAGCCAGGGGATGCCCTGGCAGCGAGTGCCCTCCCGGCAGCTCATCCCAGCTCATGGAGCACCTCGCTCTTCTTGGAGAAGCTGAGAAAAGCAGAAATCCCTCCAGCTCTACACAAGCAACCCGCTGCCCATCCCCGTGTCCTTCATCCTTTTCCTCCATCCCGTGCTTTATTCTTGATGTTTTCTCGGTAAAAATGTTATCACCTTTTTCTTGGTAGTTGATACAGAGCACAAGCACCTCTGCCCTCAGTGAAAATAAGGAGAAAAACCCCTCGTTTCGGTGGGGTTTCTTCAATCAAATAAAAGCAAACCCCCACGGGGATGGATTCTGACCTGTGGGGGAGGCAGTTGAAATCCCCCAGCTCTTCCTTGCACCCTGGCTGTTGCTGGAGGCCAGGGGTGGGATGGGGGGGGGATGGAGGGGGGGTGATACCCCAGGGACCCCCGGGAGCTCCCACCACTGGGACGTGTCCAGCAGGAGGGTCCCCAAATCAGGCAGGTCCTCACCTAAGCCTGGAGCACTGCTCGTGCCTCTACAGTGATGGGAAATTAATGGAAATTCATTGATGCTCAGCTTCCTGAGGAGCTTCCTGAGGTGTTTAAACTCTCTGCAAAAGTAGGATTTAAAAACATATAGGAAGGGAGATGGTTTATAAAAGCAAGAGGGCTCCAGCCACTGCAGGGTACGGGCAGGGGATGCCACCTTTGTCTGGAAGGCTGCAGGGATTAGGAAAAGTACAAAATATGAGTATCTCCAAAAGGATTTATCGATCCTTGTGTTCTTGCTGGGCTTTTTGCTGTCTTGCCTAACCCCTCTCACGTAATTTAATTAAGTTTGTTTAATTTATTTTTTAAAAAAACGCATGTGGGACTAGTAAACTTAATTAAAAAGAAACATCGTTAAGCAGTCTGATACAGCTATAATTTGATTTAAAGTACTGGATGATACCAACAGTATAAATGTAAATCGATATGCATTTTTTTTAAAGAAAGATCTAAATGGAATTTAAAATACCTCTTCGTTTGCAGCAAGCTTTTTGAGCTGGGGTTAATTGCGAAGTCTTTCTTCCTTCCCTTCTGTTGCTGTAGGGCTTTTTTCAAGTGGGGTAAGAAATATTTCATCCTCAAACAAATTACTGCTGGATCATTTGTCCTTTGTGTTCCACATAGGAGCCAGGTTTCAATACCTTTGTTCATGTAACGCCATATGATATAGCACGTAGCGTTGCACGATGAGCCTCGTGCCTTTTTCTGATGTTTTTTGCTATTTAAATCTACATCCACCTCCTCACGCTCAGCAGAAACAGATGCTGGACCCAGAGGATGCTCCGGTCAATTTGTGCATCCCACACCATACAGTCCAGATATCCCATATCGCCCCGATCAAATCCTCCTGAAATCTCCCTGCTTAGCACTGGACAGGGAATTCACACTCTAAGAGAGAGAAAATATTTGGAAAACTGTCCCCAGGGGCATGGGAGGCAGGGTCAGGGTCGGGTACCAGTTTCCTTCGCTGCCTCTAAACCTGCGCCAAAGGATGAAGCCGGGTGTAAGGGCTGATGCAGAACGACACCCACCTTCCTCCCCACCCACCAACTATTTGCTAATTTGATATGAGAGCAAAAAGGCATTTTTTTTCTTTTCCCAGCAGCAAGGTTATTTTGTATGAGTTGCTGGTTTTAATCTTTTCTTTGAATTATTATCAGAAACATTCGCGACAGGAGAAGAGGCAGCTGAATGATGGGAACCACAGCTTTACCTTCAGAGCTAAGGGAAATCCCCTCCCTTAATTACACATAATTACTGAAACTGCTAATTGGCTTTGCCATATGCATCTTTCCGGAACTGGACAAATCTATGGGCGCAAGGGTTGCACCAGTGCAAGTTTTGCACAAACTGCAACCGGAGTTCAACCAACCAAAAGGAAATAATTAAACAAATGATAAATATTGGGATTATCACTAAGTTTATTTTGTTGTTTGTTTTCATAAGCTGTGGATGTAACTGTTCTGGTGGCAGGAGGCAGTGGACTCACAGGCAGATTTAATTCGATTCCCCTTAATTAAAAAAAAAAAAAAACAGGTATAAAAATCTTAATCTAAAAGTTTGCAGTCACTATATTTTTCCTTGGATTATTTTTTGCCAGTTTCTTTTGCCTTTAATAATAAATAACAACAGTGTTTTTCCCTCCTTGCTTTTAAACCACCAGCAGGAGAGAAGAAGGACCTGGCCAACAGACACAGCGGAAAAGCCGAGCTGCAAGAGAAGGGAAACAAACCACTAAAAGTAAAAAATATCATTTTCCTTCAACCGCACATGATAGAAGAGATCTGAGACCCAACTGCAGGCACAGAGGCCAAGCCAGAAAGCGTTACAGGTTTTCAGGTTAACTTTCTTCCTTTAAACTTAAAACTTTCTGTAACTTTATGACTGAGAAACTGTCCGAGAGCTCCCTGCAGCAGCTTTGGCTCCTCCACGTGCAAAACCCCAGCGTGAGGTTTGCAGGCTTCCCAGTAGTAGAAGGTATTTAAGATTATTTGTTGAACGTAGCGCTTGATAAATTAAGGCTTTTCCTTTTGTCTTGGAAATTACTCTCAATGTGCTCTTGATTTTTGTCAAAGTAAACAAACGGAGAGAGTTTTCAAACGAAGGTTTGTTCGCACATACAATAACTGCCAGAAATTTGCAGGCTGGTTTGTGAGAGCAGCCGCCTTCCCCGGAACAGGCAATAAACCCCACAGCCGAGCCCAGGGACCAAGTCACAGGTCTCCTACCCTCTTTTTTATCATTAAACTCCATTGGCCAGGCGTGGAGACAAGATCTTTTTGTATTAATGTTTGACTAATTCTCCTAGTCCCCATTTTATTGCTGATACAAATGACGGGGGGGAGAAAAATCCCAGCGCTTTCTTTTTGAATATTTATTCCCTACTATTTGGTGGAGTACAGAGTCTCTCCGTGTCTCGCGGCTATAATCCTGCGTTAGAACGATTAGGGCATAACACATTTTTTTCAGTCCTCTTACCTCCAAACTCCAGCTGCCTGGACAAAGTAATACAAACCACATTGAGCCGGGCCAGGCAGTGCCACGGCGGGGATGTCTGCGCCTCCGCAAGCGGCCTCAAAGCTGGGGCTGGTCTTTCAGACGGGGAAACGATCTCTCCGAGGCAACTGGGATTCATCATCTACAGCTAATTGGGCCCTGGTGAGCAGGAGGGTTCCCGTCTGCTGGCTTTCTCCGTTCGGGCAGAGAGTGCTGGCAGCATTTCCCCATCCCATCTCCAGGTGGGATGCAGCATCACTGGCCCCCCGAGGTGCTGGGAGGGTGGCAGTGGGGCTCTGGTGCGGCCCCCCGCCGGTCCCCAAGCACTGGGTAGTGCCAGGTGAGCAATACTGACAAAACCCATCATCAAAGTACGTTAAATAAAAGACTTTGGAGTCTTTCCCTGCCCTCCAAGGGCAAAGCAGGAGCTTCCCCAGCTCCTCAGTGGTTCCCTCAATTTGCAGTCGCCGAGGATGCGCAGAGCAGGAGCGTTCAGTACCTTCAGCTTCACTGTGGTTTTCAAGGAACTGGATTAATTCTGTTATATATGGAAGTGCTTTAAGTGTGTGGAATGTGGGGCAATAAAAGCGAGCAGATGCACGAACATAGGCAGAAATCCAGAAGAAAAGCATAGGCCATCTCTTTATGGCTTGGAGAAACTCCCCTGCCCCTACATGTGCTGTTTGTGATGGGGTCCATCAGTCCCAGGAGGAAGGGAAGATGGAGGGAAGAAAGAAGTCAAAGCACTTGGGAGCACATGGGGTGACACCTGAGGTGCTTGTGGCTTTGGGCTTGCACTGGACCATCTCCAGTTGGTCTCTCGTTGGCTCTGGGGAACCTCTGTGGGGCTTCAGCACTCAGACAAAAATAGGAGAAGTTTCAAGCCTACTCATGGTCAGTGGCACAGGCCATGGTTTATCTTCTGGGGTAAGATGCATTTTTCAAAGGGGTTTTTTTCATCCCAAACTACTTTTCCTGGCAGTGCAGGAGCCATCCAAGCTTTCCCTTTGGTGGCACTGTTGTAGGAGATACAAGACCTGTCGCTTGGTTCAATGCCATGCTCAGTGCTACACCTTCAAATAGGGGATTGCTAATGAATTACCAATTGTATTTCAATGTTAAATGTCCACCAGGCTCCTCACAGTGCACTTCTGCAGATGGAGAGGCTATTTACTCCACTAACCAATGGGCACAGACAGACTTGAGCAGCTCTGAAAGGTAATATCACCCCCAAATGCAACCAGATGTGCAAAAAATACACAACTTTTCGATGGGTAAAACTTGCTGCAGATCCAAAATCAGACTCAGCTGCTAGTTCCAGGTCTTGAGGGTTAGGAAGAGGCAAATTTTTTGTGCTTGAGCTATAATCATAACTCAGCCTTCTGGCCAAGACTGGCAGGGCAGAGCACTAATGAAGGCAGATGCTCCAGATCAAGGGCCTGATTCAAATTCCCAGGGCCACAGTGCCCAGAGGTGCAGTGGTTCTGAGGATTTCAGGGCTCTACTAGTGTCCCTTCTGCCAGCTGACAGGGCTTCTCAGGGGTTTTATCTCCATACTCCTAATTTTAAATTTGCAGTATATCTTAAAAACAAAAATGTGCAAGAAAAGGAGGTGAGGGCAATGTATTGCACATAACAAGGAAACCTATTATGTCCCCTCCAGATCTTCCCATTCTGCAGGATGGGCTCCAACCAAGGATGGAAAAACTCTTTGCAGATCACAGGAACCCTGGCTGGAGTGGAGGATTTTACATTTCAGATAGGGGTATCTTTCTTCTCCCACCTACACACTGGACCTGCTTTGGTCCTGGAGACCTTAGAAAGAAAACTATCTCTGGTAAGAACCAGTCCATGTCTGTCATGTCTCTGGTGAACCCCAAGAGTGTGCATGGAGTTGGGACAGAGCAAGTTGATGGAGAAATGCCACAGGGGTGGTGCTGGGGGAGGTGGCAGACACCACAGAAGGGCTCAGGCAGACCAACCATAGGATGGGGCACCAAGAGCTGGGCAGGGGATGCTCCTTGCAAGCCAAGAGCCCTGTTCCCCACTGAAAGCCAACAAATGCTTGGCCAGAGGCAGCTCCACCCTGAGCCCCAGCTCTCCCACGCCTTCCCCATCTCACCTTGTTTTTACATTACTTCAGGACAGAGCTTGTTTTCCAGAGGAAATCACCTGCTAATGTTGCTGGGATTTGAATTTATGGACACGGGAGGTGTTGAGCCACGAGGCCAGATGGTTATTTGCTAATTTTGATGGTTTGGAGTGGTTTTTGGATCTCAACAGAACTGTCCGCATCTGCAAACAAGAGAAAGCCATAGGTTGAACTGTTTCATATATTAAATAATTGCATGGTTTTCTTCATCCCTTATTGAAAAGGATCATTTGCTTTTTGGCTGTACAATTTACAGTCCACAGCCTGTGACCCAGCGCAGCCAGAAGGAAACTTTGGAAAGGGAGGTAATACCGTGGAGAGGGATTTTCCTCTTCTCTGAGCTGAAAGTCCTCCTGGAGCTTGTTGACCAGTTCAGCTAATGCTGATTTTCTTCTGCTCCAGCCACACTAGCCATAGACAGGCATCTTTGACAGACTTTATATAGCAATTACATGTACATTAACATGCACGGATTGCAACTACTTATTTTGCACAGCTCGGTGCTATTGGGTGGCAAGTCATTCACATGTATTTATTGCTTTAAAATTAAAACCAGAAAATAATATCCATCATCCCTAAGGGGATACTTGAAAAAGCAGTTTCACCCAGCTTTGCATGGAGAGTTCATGCGGTTTTAATTTCAAATACAAAGAATATATAGGTTGGTTTGGGGGGTGACATCACCCTCCTTTTTCACATTTCATGTGATTCTTTTCCTTGTTTTTAAAGCTATTATTTTCCATATCTGCCGACAGATATTTGTATTGGCAGATCTTATGAAATATTAAGATTGTATCTTTTCTGTTTAGTTTCAAAAGTCGCTTCCTAACCAAAGTTCAAGCTAACAACTCAAAACCATATCAGTGCTTTGAGGATGAGTGAAAGCTTCCTTGCAAACCTTTTGATTTATTGTCCTTCTCCCGGAGCGCATCACTCCTTCCCAGCTTTTATTCACATCCTGCTTTATTTGCATTCACAGTAATAATTAGCTGCAATAACCAAGGATAAAATAGCAAAAAAAAGCTGAGTTTCTCCGCAGCTGGTCGATCTCTTCCAGGTGTGGGCTCAGTTTGAGGTTGGAGCTTGCTTTTTTCTTTCCAGGCAGGGAGGGAAAAGTCTCGGATCTGTCTTAGGGTGGACTCCATTGGAAAAGCACCCTACCCAAGAATTCGTGGGACCGGCGACAAATCATCACATCTATTTGGACCCACTTCTCTAAGCTCCGTGAAGCGGGGAGCAAAGCTTACTGCAGGCATGAGGAATTGGTGAGATAGAAGAGCAAACCCCAGTAACCTGCAATTTCTGCATGAATAAACCTGAATGTCCCTGGCAGGACAGGTTTTTCCATCCTCCAGAGCAGGCTCTTGGCCACACCGTGAAAGGCACCTCCTGAGACCCGGGGACTCCCCACTGTCCCCATCCTGGCCCAGTGTCACAGACTTTGCCAGCCACGGGGCATTGCTCCCTTACGTGGTGAGCCCTGAGCCCACCCAGACACAGCCTCCAGAGGGATTTTGGCAGCTGGTAGATGTGCAGGTGGGCTTGGGGTGCTGCTGGGGTAAGGGAGAGACAGCTATTGCAGCCTGTTAAAGGAGGTGGAATATTGACCCTGACAGTGATGACCATTCATTCAGATGGGCTTTGCAAGCCCGACTCTGTGTGGGACACGTGTTGGTACCGTGGACCCTCATCCTCCCTGGCCCCAAATCTCAGCCATCATGGCAGACTTTGGCCCGTTTTTGCTTTCAGAGCAGATGGTGTGATCAAGGCCACCAAAGAACCTTCCCTGTATGCACCAGTATCAAGGAGATGTCTCAAGGTATTCAGTTACCATTTAAGGGGAAGAAAAACGGAATATGGGCTGTATTTTGTACAAATAACATCTTTAAAAAGGCTTTTTGCCCTCAGATTCCTACCTGTGAAAGGGCTCACTGCTCGTAAGGGGCAGTCTTTGGGGCTCCCAAGACCCTGAGATGCTCCATGGCCAGACCCTGCCTGGCCCCAGCGCTGAGGGGGAAGCGCAGGAAACACAACCCCAGGTCTGTCCAGCTTCGCTCCTGCCCGGGAATATAGAATAACTCAATATCAGCTTCCCCATAACTATTTTTAATTTCACTTCTCCTGTGTGGTTTCCCTGGCAGCTAAACCGAGAACTTTGCCTTTTCACTCCCACCGGTGAGAAGAGCAGGGGTGGCTCTGGGGACAGGGGGTCCCACAGCTCGCAGGGCTCACACAGGGTCACCCTCTCTTCCCCTGGAGCTCTTCCCTCTGGTAAAGCCGGATGGCATACGTTTTGGTGCCATTCTAAAGGTTTTCTGCTTTGTCCATGTGGTTAATTTTGCTCTCTCTAAATCCCTTATTATTACACATTCTTTAAGTATTTTCTTTAAGTATTATGAGAAAAGTTCAACACAGCAGGAATTTTTCCCTTTCCTTAGAGGGGGGAAGGGGACATCTCTTGGTCTTATTTCTCCACTCTGGAGAAGTTGTGAGGAAGAAAAGGTGGTGGTAAAGCTGCCCAGTGGGTTGGCCGGGCTGGTGGGGCTTGGAGAGGTGGAGGTGGTTGAAGAAGGGGTGAAGCATCTTCTCCTCGCTCTCACTCTTCACACACAACCACCAGCCAAAAGCCAGGAGCTAGGCTAGGAAAGGTGACTTTAAACATGTTCCCCACATCTCAGAGCCAAGAAACCTTGCTTTTCCAGAAAATATATCAGGGTTGCAGTGAGATACCTGACAGAAGCCCCCATTATGCAGCCCCAGACACGTTGGAGGTCCCTGGAAACTCCCACCGGGGCACGTAACTGCAGCCAGAGATGCTGGATAAAAGTTCTTGTGGTGGCACGTCACGTCTTGGTACTGGAGATACACACAGTTGTCTCATCCTTACCCCACCAGCAAGTGGACATTACTGACCCTTCCTTGACTTCCCTGGCTGCGGTGGGGAACATCACCAGCCCTTCCCTCATCGTGCAGTGACCCGAGTCCCCCCAGTCTGAATTAACTCTCCCCAAATGCTGTATATATTGTTTTTACTTCACTAAATCATTTCCTTAAAGTTTAATCCTATTCCCTGTGCAGCCTTTTTAGGGGGCTTATGTATAAAATAACATAACAGAGATTTATTTACATATATCTTTAACTAATGCAGCGCACGTGGCAGAGAAGAACCTCTTTAGGGGGTCAACCAAGGGAGAGAGTTCAGCATCAGCTGTCCACCGCTGTAAGCTGGCCCTTTCTTCCCCAGATTTGACATTTTTTTGCCACGAAATTGATTTGGGGTGTTCCTGAGAGCAAGGAGGGGCTGAACTGTGGCATCAACCTCCTGCTTCAGAGATTGCAGAGTCAGCGCAAAGGTGCAGCAGCCCCCGGGGGGGGACACGATCACACAGCACTTGGGTAGAAGAGCAGGGGTTTCTCAAAGTTCATTACGGGGAAAATAAGATGGAGCATGAAATTAAAGCTTTGCTGTGGGACTGGACATTTGAGAATGCAAGGGGAAACAATCTCCCAAGCACTGCTATAAGCTACTACGGGTGTTTCCTGCCAAGATTCACTTAGTTTCTGCTTGAGAGGCTGTATTTTAGGAAAAGAAATATTTGTTAATCCGTTAATAGCTAATTAGTTAACAACTCATATGGAGTGGTGGTTGCTTTTACAAAAAGTAAAGTTGAATAGTGCAAATTTCACTTCCCCGTAGAACCCAAACCAGCGTTTTTTCAGCCCACAGAAGGGTTTTTCAGCTGACTGTCACGTCCACTCCGGCTGCAGCCTGTGTGTTAGCCTGAGCATTCAGAAACTGGTTTATTATGGCTTTAACATAGTCCTATAAGAAACTTCTGTCCCTTTCCTGTGTTGATCGTGGCAGCTCTTGGCAGCACACTGTGCCATCCCTAAATTTGTATTGTTTGCAGATTAGAATATTAGATATTAGCTTGGATTTCTTCAGTGTTGGGTTTATCCCTGTTGGATTTGAGGCAGCAGGTCCAGTTATATTTGCAACATGACAAGCAAATGGGCTGGGGTCTGATAAAAAAGAGATTATTTATTTATTAGTAAGGTCGGGAAACTAAAAAAGCGCAAACTGGACTGCGAGTGCTGGAATAAAAAGTTAGTGGCACATGCAAATGTGGTTAAAACAAACCTAAAATACTTTTTTACAGGAGAGGAAGGATTTTGAAAGGGTAGATGTGGTTGGTGCCACCAGGGCGAGGAGGGGAGGGCACACAGGGGCAAGGGACTGGCCTGAGCTGCTTTGCTGGCTCCGGCTGCGTGTCTGCAAGAGGAGAGGAGTTAACACCACCCGAAATGGTTGCTCAGAGTTCAGACCACGTTACATCCCCCCAGCAGGGAAAAGAGAGGCACCCACACCCATTTGTAGCCTTGAGGATGCCTCGTCTAATTAAACACTGGGGAAGCAATCCCCCAGGATGTGTTTAATGATACACGAGGATGCAGTGCTGCATCTCTCTGACCAGAACTGCAGGGTTGGAAACCCTTTTTTTTCCCCAAATGCTAAAAAATAGAAGGATATTTTCGTGCTAACAATTTGTGAAGGCAGAGAATAATCGATCCTTCGAGTTTTTCCTCTAGAACTGAAAATTTTGGTCCTAGCACCAAATTTATAATTGCAGCTTTATATAAATCTATGATATATCAGGTGGAGATAGAAATTATTAAAGTATTGGATGTATAATTGAGTGCAGGTGATATTAAAATAGTACCCCCTAAGCCATAAATCAGGTTTTGCTTTCGGGTTTTGTTTTGTTTTGTTTTGTTTTGTTTCATTTTAATAAATACAAAGTAAATCTTGGCAAAGCGGAGCTCAGCTTGAACGCAATGAAATCCCCTAAAGTCTGCCCCTAAAGTGGTCAGAAAAGTCTGTGTTTGGAATTTACCTGTGTGCTTTAACAGATTAATGGACAGTATTAAAAGATCATTTTCAAGTTAAGCAAGCATTTCTGGCATATTGTATAACACTTGCTTTAAAATTAAGTTAGTTATTCTGAACTTCATGCCAAATAATTATTTGCTCTGTTTTTCTGATGAAGGTAATATGTGACATACCATCACATAATTTGGTAAAGACAATAAGATTACAAAGCTCAAGAAGGGTCTGAGTCAGTCTTTGACAGATTAAAGCTCTCCAAGTCCCCTGAAAACCCTTCTCTGACATATTAGTTTGACCTAAACCCTCAAAATGTTCCTGATTATATCATCTCAATTGGGCTTTATTTTTGTTTTATTTTTCATTGTAGGAAATTAAAAAGGGTTGGTTGATCCCTGGCCAAGTTCTTGAAACGTGTTGCAATGCTAAGGAAATAAAAGATTACACGAAATACTTTTTAATAATATGTCATGTCAGCAGAGATAAAGGTTCACACTTCATGCCCTCAGCTGGCTTCTATCAGGGCTGGGGAGCCCAATCTCAGTCCTGTCCGGGCTCCAGGAAGGACCCATGGTTCACCTTGCTCTTAAATCATGAGCTTATGCTCTTATAATTATGAACATGTTTATGAAATTTGTTTCATTTCTTCTTCATAAGAAGAAATAAAGATCCACACAGGGGGAGCTGGCCCCGTCTGGGGTGAGGGCAGAGCGAGAAAACCCCCCAGAGACTCTGCCCAGCCCTGGTCTCTGTCCCTTTCTTGCCCCAACGGATGGTGGCATCTGAGAGAACATCCCAGAAGAGCCTCCCAAAGCGGGTCAGACATTTGTCCCACAGAGGGGGAGAGTGCATCTGAAGGTGCCTTGTAGGAAGGAAAGCCATGTCAGAAGGGTTTGGGGCCACCACTGAGGGACATCAGTGGAAGGGTGGAGTAACAGAGGGACAAAACCAACGCATAGTTCAGATTTTGATACGTCATAGTATGTCTCTGGATTTTGAGACACCTTGTGAAGGAAGATTAAGGGTCATTATCCTCAATAAAAGTTAAATCAAAAATTAACTAGCATCAGCCCCTCTGAGGGCCATGCTAGGAGATGCCAGCACTCCTTCCAGGATGGGGGCTAGCTCCTCTCTGGTGGAAGTTCAGCTACACACAGCTCTGCAAAAGCCTGGGGAAGCAAATGCAAGAAACATCCGTCCATATTGATATGTCACAGCTCACGGGCATCTGTCCCAGCTGCCATTATAAACGGCGGGGTTAGATTTCCACCAGGAGCTTGGCTGGACCTTTCAGAGCCCCGTTTGCAGCATTATCTGGTTATAAATGTGTAGAAATGTAGAAATGAGTACCAATGTGAGCGGAGCAAGGAGCATCCTCGGAATGGGGGGTTTGAGGACAACAGCATGAGTCTGGGATCTTTAAAAACACGCATTTGTCAGGAGTTCTGCCAGAGAGCAGCTGTCTGATGTTTGGTTTTGGTTGTCTCCACAAAGACAAGGCAGTTTTCACTCCGCTGCCAACCCAAAGCTTGGAAGGAATGTGTGCACCGGGGCGCAGACCCTAACAAATCCGGCAAGAAATCCTGCAAAGTGAAACATTTGGAATAAACCGGTGCTCCCCTGAGGCTCCGAGAGGGCTCCTAAGTGAGACACGGGGTGCTGCACCCCATCCCTGCCCACCCCGAAGCCGTAGCTGCCTGCGGCACCTCCCGCACCACACTCTCCCCCCCCCCACCCCCCCCCAACGTGCTTTCTCAGCTGGCCTGTGAATTTTATCCCTTTCCACATTTTTTTTCCCTTAAGGCTCATCTATCCCGCTGACCTCCCCGGCGCAGGAAGAGGCAGCAGGGCGAGGGGTGGACGAGGGAGGCAGACCCCCACCCTGCTCAGCATGAACACCACCCTTTGCCCCCCCTGAAAAACAAAGACTGACCCCCGGAATCCTCTTTGGTGTCGGGGGGGGGCGGAAAATAAATAAATAAATCAGCGCGGTGCGTTCAAGCCTTTGCAGGGCGGGGAGATCCCCGGTGGGGCCCGAAAATCGCCGCGCAAATCCGGCGCAGCCCCTTCCCTGCGCACCTGCGGGTTCTGCCCGGAGCCCCCCCCCGGCCCGAAGACCCAAAACACACACATGCCCCCCCCCCCGGCACTGCTCCAGCCCCGTCCCGGCCGCGCAGGGGCTCCCAGGAACTTCCCGAGTGGAAAACTGGGATTTCTGCCCCTAATTCAGCGCAGCTGCCGCTGCGGGACCGCGCTTTGAAGCGGAGCCGTGGAAACATCCCGGGGGTGATGCCAGAGCGGGCGGGGGGAGAGAAGGAGGGAAAGGAGAAGGGGGGGGAAGAGGGGGGGCTGCCTTTAAAAAAGAAACACAGGCAAAAACAAACAAACAAACAAACCAACCAACCGCAAACCAAACGCGGGGCACGGGGCGGGATGCGTGTCCGGCGCTGTCACACAGCCCGGGGGTGACACCACCGTCTGTCGCGCCGGGGGCACCGGAGGGGCCGTGGGGGACCGACCCGTCGGGGCAGCCCGGCTCGGGCGAAGCCCCCCCGCACCCAGGAGCTCAGCACGCAGGGCCACGGCTTTCTCTATCCTTTATTCCATTTTTTCCCTTTTCTTTTTCCTACCTTTTCTTTCTTTTTCCTACTTTTTTCTTTCTTTTTCCTATTTTTTCTTTCTTTTTCCTTCCCCCCCCCTCCTTCTTTTTCCTATTTTTTTCCCCTCCCTTTTGTGCTGGCCCTGGTTAAACGTTATTTGCACTTTTGTTGGAAAAGTGGCCCCTAGTGTGCAATTATGTCAAATTTCTTTGAGTTTTACAATTTAATGGAGAACAGTAACTCTTTTATTGATCCTAGACGGGGCCGGCTCCTCTTCCCCCGCTCTTCCCCTCCACCTCCCGCTCTCTCCCCCCCCCCCCCCCCCCCTTTACTCCTATGAAATGTCACTCAATGTTTCTTATGCTCCCACCAGTTTCCAAAACAAACAGTGGAGGCTGCAGCCGTCTATTGACTCAGTTGGATGCAAGAGGATCTCGCCGTGGCCGCTGCCCCCCGACGGGAGCCGTGCGGCGGCCGGGCGAGGCTGGCTGGGTACCGGCGGGGATGGAGCCGCCGCCGCCGCCCGCCTGAGCCCCGCTGCCGCCCGGGGGGATCCCCGCTCCGGGGGGGATGGCGCTCAGCTCCCGGGCTCACGCCTTCTCGGTGGAAGCTTTGGTTGGACGATCGGCCAAGAGGAAGGTGCCGGACGGTCGCGACGAGGAGAACGCGGCGGGCGGGAGGCAGAGCCGCAGAGCCCCGGAGGAGGGTCGGTAACGGAGGAGGGGGGACCCCCGGGGCGGCGGCGGTGGCGGCGGCGGTGGGGCGAAGGCCGCCCCCCCTCCCTCCCTCTCGCCACCCCCCCGGCAGCCTCCCGAGCCCCCCCCCCCCTCCCGCTTCTCTTCCCCGCAGAAAAGCGGCCCAAGGCCGGTGCGGAGAGCCGGGAGGCGGGGGTGCAGGTGGAGCTGCAGGGCTCCGAGCTCTGGAGGAGGTTCCATGAGATCGGCACCGAGATGATCATCACCAAAGCCGGCAGGTACCGGCTGCCCCCCCCCGCTCCCCGCTCCGCTTCCTCCTCTGCCCCCACCGACGGTTTTTTCTTTCTTTTTTTTTTTTTTTCTTTCTCGCTTTTTCGTTGTGTTCTTTTTCTGTTTGTCTGGTTGGGTTTTTTTTTATTTCTTTTTCTTGGGATGTTTTTCTTTGCTTTTTTTTTTTGCTATTTTTGTTGAGTTTGAAATTTAAAAAAAATTTTTTTTTTTTCTTCCCGACGCCCGTTATTAGTTCTTTCAACCCGTTTTCGCCGTTTAACCGGCTGCTCTCGCTCAGGCCCTTCCTCTCTGCCCGCAGGAGGATGTTCCCGTCGGTCCGGGTGAAGGTGAAGGGGCTGGAGCCGCTGAAGCAGTACTACATCGCCATCGACGTCGTCCCGGTGGACTCCAAAAGATACAGGTACGGGGCGGGGGGGGGACGGGACAACGAGGGGACAGCCCCCCACACCCCCGCGGGATCCCTCTGGCCAGGCTGAGTGTTTGAAATCAGCCCACCCGCATTGAGTGCACCTATATGGGAGGGGGGGACGACACACCGCCTGGCTTTCACGCACGTATAGTTTCTATAGGGTGGGTGGGAAGGTCGGGGAAGGGGTCCCCGCCGCCTGACCCCTGCCCGGCCCGGGCCAGGTACGTCTATCACAGCTCGCAGTGGATGGTGGCGGGGAACACGGACCACTCCTGCATCACCCCGCGGCTCTACATCCACCCCGACTCCCCCTGCTCGGGGGAGACCTGGATGAGGCAAATCATCAGCTTCGACCGGGTGAAGCTCACCAACAACGAGATGGACGACAAGGGGCACGTAGGTGTGGGGCAGCCCCGCCGGGAGGGGGTCCGGGGCGGGGGGGGGGGGGGCAGAGCATCACCTCGGGGGGCAGAGCCGAAAACGCGGCGGGACGGTCCCTCTCGTCCCGGGGCCTAGAGCTGGGTGTCTCCTGCCCTTCTCCCTCTCGGGGGGGCTCAGCCCGCCTCTCCCCCCGCACAGATCATCCTGCAGTCCATGCACAAGTACAAGCCCCGCGTCCACGTTATCGCCCAGGACTCTCGCTTCGACCTAGCGCAGATCCAGTCGCTGCCGGCCGAGGGGGTGCAGACCTTCTCCTTCCAGGAGACCGAATTCACCACCGTGACGGCCTACCAAAACCAGCAGGTACCGGGGAAGGGGGTTTGAAAAGCCCCGACGGTACCGGAGGGGGTCTGGGAGGATGGAGAGCCCCGACGGCCGCGGCGGCCGGTCCCGGTCCGCCCCAACCTCATCCTCCCTCCCCGTAGATCACGAAGCTCAAGATCGACAGGAATCCCTTCGCCAAAGGTTTTCGGGATCCCGGGAGGAACAGGTAAGGGCCGGGGCCGCCCCGCCGCCCGCCCCATCGCGTCCGCCGGCCCCGCCGCCGCCGCCGCGCTCAGCCCCGTCTCGCCCCGCAGGGGGGTCCTGGACGGGCTCCTGGAGACCTACCCGTGGCG
>BJBW01003915.1:115017-133216 GCA_004320125.1 Scolopax mira
GGGGGGCCCGGGGGGGGCGGCGGGGGGGGGGGGGGGGGGGGGGGTGTTTTAAGCCATTAAGACAAGGACGTGGGGCCAGAAAACGAACCGACGGCCAACGGAACCTTCTGGGATGCCAATTCCACGTGTTTTAGGCGAAAAACTCCCCTTAAAACCGCTTTAAGGAGCAGAAAAGCCGCCCCGGGAAGAGAAGGGTGACGGCGGGGGCTGCCTTCTTCCCTGGCAGAAATCAGAATTAGATGCACAGAACAAAAAAAAAAATTAAATCCGAGAACGCAGGAGGCTAATTTCGAGCCGGGTCGTTGCGGCTTTGATCCGGTTACACTAATTGTTTCCAACCCGTTTGAGAATTTTAGCTAAAAAGGTGGTTAATAATGACCGTCGGTGTCTTCTGCAGCCGGCGGCTTCTCTGCGAACAAATGCGGGATTCAACAGAAGATAAAATTATCTGCTATTTAGGATGAAGCAGACCCACAGCCCATTAGCTTCTCAGAAATGCAGGGAAGAGGGAGAAGTTTTTCAGGGAAAACGATCTCCCTCCACCTGACGAGCTCACATCGGTCTCTTCCAGCCCTTTTCCAGAAAAACGGCTTTTTTGGAAATAGTATTTGAAAACCGATGATTCACAAGGGTGAAGGAAAGAAAACTACCCAAGCATTTATATGCTGAAGCACCCCAGTTCGGGTTTAAAGTCGACAGTTTAACTCTCGTTTATGTTAGGAACTCTTCAAAGGTATTTATATATCAAGGCACAGCAAATCATTCCCGTCACTTCAGGGAAATACTGGGAAAAAAATCCGAGCAAAAATCCCTGCTGTACAGGCATAGAAATGCCGAGGCATAAAAAATCAGACTGGGGAGAAATTCAGAGGTTTACTGGGTTGTAAAGAGAACTAGAGATTTTAAACTATTTTTTAAAATTACTACTTAGAAAATACCTTCTGCAAAAAAGCCCCTTTTGAACCCATTTTTCAGACTGTGATGCAGTACCTTGGAGCTGATAGATGAGAGAACAGCAATTATAATTATTATTGTAGGGACGCTAAAATATTAGGGCTTCCTGGGATAATTTTTCTTTTTTCTTTCTTTTTTTTTTCCCTATTCTTAGTGTAATTGGTACTTTTCTTCACAGTCAGTTCTCTGAAGTGATGTAACTATCACAAAATCTCCAACTCCACTAATAGTAAAAGTGTATTTCTGAAGAAAAGCTGAAAAATAGAAATCCCGAAGCCCCCAAACCAGAAGGTAATTTAAAAGAAAGCAGGAATAATATGCTGAAGAAAGAATTGACTGTAAACTCGGGATTTTTTAAGCCTAAAAGAAACAGCAGAAAGAATCTGCTCTTTTGGGCTGCTCGGTCCTCCCCACTGTGATCCCTGTTCCCAACTTTTGGGAATTTGTGTGATATTATTTCTTGGGATACTTGAAGCAAGTACTAATGCTCCTTTGCTCTGCTGCAGCCGGCTGCACAGGGATTCTTTTGCTGCCTCAAACTCACAAATATCGGCTCAATCACATCGTTTTAAGTGACCAAAAGTCTCCCTGAGTCCTGGGAGGACATCAGGATGTGTGCCTCCGGAGAGGACCAGATCCCTGTCCTGCATCTGCTCCTGCTGGTGTCACTGCTGAAAGGGGAAGGGTGAGACCTTCAAGCCATAAAACATTCCCGGATCGTGGTGGATCGGTGCCTCCTGCCCATTATCCAACCCAACGTAGGGCACTCTGCTTGCTGGGAGTTTGCAAAATTAATCTGCACCGTGTCCAAAATCTTCTTGGTTTTCTCAGGTTTGCTATACGAGGGGGTAGGGCTCGGTCGTACAGAGGATTCTGTGTTGCTGGTGGGACATAAGGTCTATTCAGATCACGTCAAGACAGTGTATTGATTGGAATGAAATTTAAATAGATAAAAATACAGAGCAAAAAAAAAAAATGGATCCGCATCCCCTTCCTTCCTTTTCTAGTGGCTTTGGTAAGAAATTAAAATAAGGGCTGGGAGGGAGGGACCGCTGGAAGAATGTGGTAATGAATGTGCAGCAGAGACATACAGCTGTTAAACCGGGGTTAGAGGAAACCAGCATCTGTTTAGCACCAGGGCTGGCTGCTCCAGAGCACCAGAGCAGCCCCTGGGAGCTGGTGCTGCACGGCTGATGACCTTGTGCACCAGTGGCCACGGTGGCCCTCGCACATGGGAAGCGAGCCCGGATCTGCCACATCACCAGAGCGTTCATCCGCTCCCTGCAGAAAGGAGGATGCTCACATGAGATGTGCATTTCAAGCTCCTGGAGACACCTACAGTATCCAAGGGATAATAATAAATTACACGGGAAGCCGAGTGAAATTAGTGAATTCCTGTGAGCAGGAAGGTACAAAATAATTCTCCATCAGACTGAATATTCTTTTTTTTTTATTTTTCTCTTTTTTTTTTTCTTATATACAAGGGGGAAAAGCTGCCTGTACTTTGCATGAAAAATAAGGGAACTAAAATAAGAGTGGTGTGGGTATAACAGGAGAAGGTTATCGGTTGTGCAGCGAGGCAGAGACCCAGCAGGTCCCTGTATGTGGGGAGCTGAAGCTCATCACTGTCCTGGTCAAAGGAATGGGATTGGACACATGTGAATATTGTTCTCAGGCAAGTGCCGAGTAACCACAATAAATAATTTATGGACAGATCTTCCCGTTTTCCAGGAGCTGATTTTTGGAGTAGGTTTGTGCTCGGATGGACACCGGCAGCAGGGGGACGCGGAGCAGGAGTCCTCCAAGGGTTCCTCGGCTGTGAACAGCAGCTAGCCCAGTTTGGATGATTTGTGTTTTCATTTTCAGGTGGGAGCTCCAGTTCTTCGCCGGTGACCTCCAGCGGTGGGACGCCCTCTCCTCTCAACCCCCTGCTCTCTCCATCGTGCTCACCTCCCACGTTTCACTTGTCAGCGAGCAACATCGGCGTGTCGTGCCCCGAGACCTACCTACACAACCTCAACGTGCCCCTCTACTACAAGATCTGTCCCACCAGCTTCTTAAGACAGCAGTCTCTCATCTTTCCAAGCCACGAAAAACTGGGGGGCGCCAACCCACCTCTTGTACCCCACTTCATGGTGGACATGCCAAAACTCTCTTCCCTCGGCATAACAAATCTGAAAAATGCTAAAGCTGAAGACTTAAATGGGCAATGTCTACAAGTACCCAATTCTGCTGGTCAAATGCTGTATGGATTACATGCATCTGGAAGCATTTTCCCATCAAGTCCCATTGCTCGGGAAGCACTTAATTGTTCTTTACATCCTCCATATGGCTTGTATGGTTATAACTTCTCTGTGCCATCTAGACTGATGAATGCAGCAAGCCATTTCAAAGTGAGTGACAGCATTCCAGCTTCTTTGAGAGATGGCAGATGTAATCACTCTAACTGGCACCCAACGATTAACCATTGCCTTTAGTGGAATTATATAATATTTCTAAGCATTGATATGTAAAGCAAGCCTTTCCTTCCTCCCTACCCGAGGGCTTGCTAGTTATTGACTATAAAAAACTGCCTGGTACAGGAGTGGTATGTCTAAGCATTTAACTTTTTTTCTTTTTTCTTTTTTTTTTTTTTTTGGTGGGCAAATGTGTTGTGTTGTTGGGCGGGTGGAGGATCTGGGAGCGTGGAGGGTCTGAGGTGATCCCCAACAAGGTGATACCTTCCAGTGATATTTATGTCCTGGTTGTAGGTTAAGACCAAACTGTACAGTCACTTTTTTTCATATTTGCACTCTCAAGTGGGAACATACACATATAGATTTCTACAAATATCTTTTCCTGAAACTTTTTATCTAGCTTGCCTTTAGTTAGCTCAAAGCCCTAGTGAGCTACTGCTCACCCTACCTGAGTTTTTCCACTGATTTCAAAGGGACTATCTGAGACCTTGAATCAGCAAAGGAGCCATATTTGGCCAAATGCTCGAGCGTGTTCTCAAGTTCTCTCAGCTTTAATGGGCCTGACTTAATGACATGAAAGTGCCCTGGTGCTCCAGGACCCAGCTGACTCAGTTATTTGAGTTGGGATGTAAATTCAAGTATCTGCCGCCGGGGTAAGGCAAGACAGGATGAAAGATGGATGTGTGCCTACCTTGTGGGGATGAGACGGTGGACCTGATGCAGGAGTGCCCCAAGAACACCCTTCTTCATGCTCCTGCTCCAGGAGGTGGTAGCGCAGAGTGGCACCAACCTTGACAACATGTTGGGAAGGAACAGAAGATCAGGTGGTCACATCTCTCCCCCATGGCTGGGGACATGGACAACACATCTCAGAGAGCTGTGTGGGATGAAACACCTCCAGGAGCCCTTGCAGGACACTCCTCCTACCCAGCACTTCCAGCCCCAGGGGACACCAAAGATCCACCTGGAATTGCATCCACCAGCCTGTGCCCAAAGGAAGGGGTAGGGATGCTCCTGGCTCAGTCCCACAGAGAATGTAGGCACTTCCCAGAGAATTACAACTCTACAGGCCCTGAAACATGAAATTTTCCATCCCTTACAAAAGTTCTGTTTGTTTTATTGTAACCTGTGGACATTCTTGTTATTCCTGTAAATAATCTCTATCTCCCAAGGGCACAATGTAACTCGCAATAAATTGGGGCACGGAATTTATTCTTTATTTGATCAACGCTCAGTCCTTACCTGAAGCCAATTTTATTAGTTGATATGTGACAGAGATTTAAAAATAATGCTTGACTGGACCCGGCCACATTTTGGGATTAAGATAAGAGAACTCTGTGTTTACAAACATAACACAGCACTATAGAGGGGTTAAGCGCAGGTTTAAGAATCAAAACTGGTATCAGAGTCCTGGTTTTATTTTCATCCATAACAGACAACAAATTAAGAACAGAATAAGCAATATCAACAGCTGTTAAAATAACAGAAAGTCAAGCTTTTACTTTCATGAGACTTTGCTAAAAATCAACCAACATTGGTTTCCCTAATTTACCCATTTTGAGTGTTCACAGAGCTCCCGGTGATACCAATACGAAGTGATGGGCCATGTTTGCCTTGCTAAATGGTCTGTACAACTGAAAAAAAATGAAAAATCTGCTTTCTCACACTGTTTCTTAGCAGTTTATCTCACTATTTTTATTTTTAAAAAAAAATTTTTTTCATTTGGAAGTTCTTCTTTCCAAGCCATCCCTCATCATCCGTGGTGGCCAAGCTCCCGGAGGCGAGTCAACTGCAAGCACTGGGATGGGCTCTGCAAAGCACTGCAGATCTCGGCTCCCTGTGGGCTGGGTGACCGAGTGCTGGTCCCCACATGTGGTTATACTTTTGGGGAGCTGGAAGGCTCTTCAGATCAGCCGCAAATCCGTGGGAGGATGCAATGGGTAACTTCCAATTTTCCAAATATTTGGGGTTGCATAAGCTATTATGGAGTTGTTGGCCATGGGCTGTTGATACAAAAGACCAGTGTCTGTCCAGAACAAAATATGACTGATAAAGACTAGAATATATATTTTCAGTACAGAAAATTTTACAGATATTTAAATTTGAATCAGATAAGTTCTATCTACTACAACTGAGCAAACCCTCTCTTTTTCGGGACCCAACTCATTCCTACTTGGCGCATGTTCACAACTGGGCACGAGGCATCCCAGAGCTTCTTGTTTGTTCTTATTCTTGTTTGTTATTATTATTATTTTGGCATGAAGCCACATGGGGCTGGAGTGATACCCTCCAATGGAGATTGCTCAACTAATTCCAGTGGAATTGGGTTGGGTTTTTATGTGCCTGGCCCTGTAGGACCCAACTTTTCAGAAAATCGCAGAATCACCTATGTTGGAAGGGACCTTTTAAGATCATCTAGTCCAACCAAGGAAAAAAAAAAACCCAAACCAACAAACAACAAAAAAACCCCAAAAAACCAAAACACACACAACCCACAAATGAACAACAAAAAAAAACCCCACACACAAATCCCAAACCACACACAAAACAACACCAACTCAACACTAATCCATATCCCCGAGCACCATGTCAACTCCTCTCTTGAATACCTTCAGGGATGGTGCCTCAACCACCTCCCTGGGCAGCCCATTCCAATGCCTGACAACCCTTTCAGGAAATAAATAGTTCCTAATATCTAACCTGAACTTCCCCTGGCACAACTTGAAGCCATTACCCCTTGTCCTGTCATCTGGGACCTGGGAGAAGAGGCCAACCCCCACCTCTCTACAGCCTCCTTTCAGGGAGTTGGAGAGAGCGAGAAGGTCTNNCCTCTCCTCATCAGGCTTGTGCTCCAGACCCCTCACCAGCTTCATTGCCCTTCTCTGGACCCGCTCCAGCACCTCAATGTCTTTCTTGTGGTAGGGGGCCCAAAACTGGACACATCACTCAAGGTGGGGTCTCACCAGTGCCCCGTACAGGGGGATGATCACCTCTCAGGTCCTACTCCCCACACTGTTCTTGATAGAGGCCAGGATGCTGTTGGCCTTTTTGGCCACCTGGGCACATTGCTGGCTCATGTTTTCGCCACACTCTCTGATCACAGCCATATGGAAAACACACCCAGAGCCTGGTCCCTGAAAGGTATGTGTGACAGTGTTCCCTGGGTGCTGGCACCGAGCTCCAGCAGGGATCCAGTGCTCACCAGCCTGGGGGAGGCAGAGGATTCTATGTCTAAATACCTGTTAGCTCCATCTGAGAGATCTGCACAACACTGTCAGAGCTGAGTAATCTGAGGTTACTTTCTATTTCCACTGCTTTTATCTTTTGATTTATCCTTTCAAATATCACTGTAACAAATAAAATAGATATTGGTGTTCTTTATGAAACAAATCAGGTCTCTGTCTTGTTTTCCAGGTTGTTACCTCAGACCCAGCCAAGGCTCCCTGACCATCCTGACACGGGAGCATTTTCCATCGCTCACACTATAACATAGGTCTTATGAGAAAAACTGTGCTTATATGAGAAAATCTGTGCCCAAAATAGTGGAAAACCTGCACACTACTTTCTGGGGGTGCTTTTGAAAACGGCTGCTGGTGGGAGGTGTGGGGCAGAACTCGAGAGTCATTATTTATTAAAGGTGAAACTGGGAGAATCGAGGTCAGTATTTCAAGAGGGACCACGTGCCTGTAAACAAATACGTTACATGACGTTTTGCATTTCCTCCCATTAACATTCTTGGAAAACCTGTGTCAATTGCAAAAGTTCACAGTTCTTTAGACTTAGACTATAATATAAACATACACCTGGTATTATAGTGCTATTTTGAAATGAGAACAGGGAGAAAACAGTCAAAGGGGTTTTTTTAAAGATTAAACTTGCTGAACAGTCTTAGCTATTAGTCATTTGACCTTTCCCAAGAAGAGTTTGAAGTTACTTGGGACTATCTGATCCCACTTATAGCACTCAGCAAATAAAAGTGGCTGTACCGAGGACACCACATCCGCCATCGACAGTGGGGCAGGGGATGGGCTCAGTGCTCAGACACCAGGAGGTTGATTTAAAAACCAAGGAGCCAAAAAAACCCAACAACCCAATGATAATGCTTTTAATCAAAGTGCAGTTTACTATCCAGTTTCACCCAAATTTAATACATCCACCGGAGAAGGCGAAGCCGTGGAGCGAGCCGTAGAGCATGTCGTGTGGCTGTTCTGATCGAAGTGCCTTGGTTTACATTCGATCTTCTGAGGTTTGGTCTGTAATTAGATGATAATTTGTATCACAATTATGCAAAACAAACGAGGATTGGATAGCAAGATAGACCAGAACAAATAAGCACCCAGAACATTTGAAATGCATCCAGTATTGAAACGATGTACATGTGTGGCTGGGGCCAGGGGGGACATGCTGTTCCAATAAAGCTGCAGAAAGGGAAAAGGCCGGTATCGGTTCCTACAAAAGTTTCAAATGCTCATGTTTACAAATTTGTATTGCACATTAACGTGTAAACACACGCTATTGGAAACAGATGACTCTGCGACATTTACGTGTTCTTTCTTCTTAGTTTTGTGCGTCTGTTTGTCTCCCAGAATACACAAAATACACACAAAATGTGACTTTTCGGAAACACGGGTCAGGAAGCCAAAGAAGAGTCAGAGCATCTAAATGGGTCATTTTACATTCCCCGGCGCCACAGCAGCTCTCCGGCCCCTGGATGGAGGTTGGGTTCTGGGTGCAGGGGATGCATCCCCCCAACTCCTCCCAGGGCTGTGCTACCAGCATCTGATGGCTGGAGCCACGCTTTGTAGTGCCACGAGTGGTACCTCACCCCTCGGCACTCATACACCAAACCCAGTTCATCATTTTCTTCACTGCCACGTCACTGGGAGTCACTGGCAAGTGTCAGTGACACAGCAAGTGGCCAAAGTGGCCACGGCATCACCCACAGCAGCTCAGCAACCTCTGAGCTCCACCAGTGCTGGAAAAAACACCCAGCTTTTAAAACGCAAAGGGTTATATTTGATAAAGTAACTTTGGGAAGGAAAATTAAAACCACCTTCCTTGCAATCGAGGTAGAAGTTTGTGACCTGTTCATCACTTTTCTTCCCCCCCTCTTCGATTTGCATTTTGGGGTGCAAGCTCCAGGCATCCCTACCTGTGCTTGGCCGTGTCCGTGCCAAGCGGGGGCTGCCCCCTGGGAGGGGGTGTCGGACAGGCCTGGGCACAGGAATTGGGGCTGTTGGGAATTAAGGTGGCTGCAAAGGACTTTTGCAGCTGTTGGGTAAAGCACGAACAGCTTGTGGTGCAAAACGGGGCTCTGCTCCCACCGAGATCCTGTGATTTTTGAGTTTTATAGTTATTTATAAATCCACTTCTCCTCTGTGTCCCTTCGGTGACATTCACAAGAAGGACCTACCGTCCGCTTCCATACATCAAACAATTTCCTCCCAGACTGCTTATCCTAAAGCACCAAGTTTTAGGTTTATTGTAGCAATTAAGTACAAGAAGTAGTCCAGGTTTTGCAAAGGACCCTTTGAGCTTATAAATCAAATGACACAAACCAGCAAGTAAAATTCAAGGCCTTTCTGGAGAGGAAAACACCAGCGATAAGGGAGAACCTCCAGGAAAAGTAATATTTTCTGTCTAAGGAGGCAGATCCTGAACAAAACCAGAGATGGGGGCAGGGGCTCAGGATGGTTTCTAGCTCTCTGAAGTCTGAAGATATATTAGATGCACTAAAGAGGTTTTCAGATATTTTCTCTTATTTTAAAAGCCTCGCTCTTTCAGGTTTTTAGAGAACTCTTTTTTTTTCTTTTTCTTTTTTTTTTTGGAGAAATTAGCTTTTTCCTTCTTGGCGCTGGCTCCAGATCTCATCTCTGAGCTGGGTCCCAGCTCCAGCAATTTCCTCCAGGCCCTGCCCAGCAGCTGGGAGCACTTAGCAGCTCGTCCGCCCCGTTGGGCTCACCTGCCTGCGCCAGCCCTGACAGGTCCATCTGCTTCCAGTCAGCCCCCAAATAAAGCAGGGCCTCGACTCCTAAAGACAGAAAAGAGTAATGGACTTGTGCTGTTACTTGGAGTTATTCTTGCTATTACTCAGATGATGCTCCAGGGATGGTTGCTGCCTTCTGCTCCAGCTGCTGCTCTCTCCAAGTGATGTGCTGATCCCTTCACCATGGACCTGCAGCCCCAAACCAGCAGAAATACCCTTTTTTTTTTTTTAATTCAGGTTTGGGGGAAGGTTCTCTCTGCTATTGTGCTGGCTGGTAAGATTTCAAATACACAATATTTAACACCTTCCCATCGCTGTGGGAAGGACCATGGTACCTCTCTGTGCAGTCAGATGCTGCCCTGGATGTGCCCACCTCACCCCAAGCCCTCATGGTGTTAACCATCCTATCCTGCTTTAAATGCCTTGGAGATTCTGTATTTGATGGAATGCTAAATGCGCTGTAGAAAAAGCCTTGTATGTTTAAGGCAGTTTGGTAAGTTTTTGGGGTGGGATTTTGTTTCAAGGGTGTCTTCCATACCAGGACAAAACGGAGCGATCCAGGAGGCTGGACTGGTTTATCCTCAACTGGCACCACAATGCTCTCCATGCAGACTGCCATCTTAAAGTTTAAAAAAAAAAAAAAAAAGGCATAAATTCAGCTACAGAGGAATATTTCCAGTGCTAAACTATTCATAAGACACTGTTAAAACTACAAATTAATATGGGATGATGGAGTGCAAGGAGGGGAGACTGCAGCTCAGAAAGCTCCTGTGTGCCCCAAGGTTGGAGACATCTTGAAAGCAAAAGCTTCCTCTCCCAAAGGCACCTTCAGGTGAGTCGAGTAAGGTTCCAGCCTCCCACAGGATTTGAGGTTTAGGTGATGTAATTAGGGTTTTTTCCTCCCCGCAATGAGGAAGTTCCAGCTGTCTTTCCCTATGGATATTTCCCTGGGGCTTTAAAAGCAGAAGCACCCTTGCCTGTGCACAAAAAACAGACTTAATTTAGGTTTACACAAATATCTTCTTTTCTACCTTCTTGCAGCGAGCCATTATGTATGAAAGTGTTAATAAACTTAAAGTGAGGAACTAACAGTCTTTAAAAAGCATTGATTGCCAACTATTTTGCTTCCATGGAGTAAAGATGGTGCTGACTCTCCAGTTGCCCTACTCTGGACAGGCAAGTACCACACATCGCCGTTTACCAACAACAGGTTTAGCTTCAGCCCTTTGCCAGATTCTCCTTTTATCTTCATTAGAAGTCTTACTGTAAAATTAATCAAAGTCGATAAGCTATTTCCTGTATCGTATTTCTTTTAACTTTATCAATATTGCTAATAAAAATATAGATTGAAACAATATGTTGTAATGTCCAGGATATAAGCCAGATTCTGCTGCAGCCCAAATAAATATGAATTCAACCTTTGGTGTTCATAAAAACAGGATAATGTCTCTATCTGGGCTATTCTAACGGATAACATCAGCCCCTCTTGCTTTGCTTCTCAGTACTACCAGAATTTAACAATTTAGACTGGTAGAAGAAATGTCATTCTGTTTCCTGGAGGTTTTTGAGATTGAACCAAATCAAAGTAAAGCGAAGCCCCAAACTGCATTTCCATCTGAAATGAACCCCAATGCTTCAAAGTCTTTGTGCTTTGGAAGTGCTGACACTTGCTGCTGGGCGAGGTGGACATCCGTTGGGTGGATGGAATGACAACGAGAAGCTCTTGAGGCAAGGCATGTCAAGGAGAGAAGAAAGAGCTCCTCTGGATCTAGCCAAGTCCTGGTGCTTCAGTCCCACTGCTGTTCCTCCTTCCCAAGCTGATGTCCCCACTTTCTGAGATGATTTTTGGCCAGATGGGTTTGGGTGGTGTTTGAGAGCCTCGTGTGCAAGCAGGGACCTCTTCGCCTTGACCAGCTCCTCTCACCACTTGGAAGACCCTATGGAGAGACAGGATTTCTTCTATCCAAGGTGTACAAAAGGTCCATCTGAAAACACATCTTATTAATCCTGATCCTCCTGATCCGAGGAGCATGGTTGTCAGCTCTGGCTGGTGAGATGACCACAGCACCCTGCTCCAAACTCGAGCTTTCCAAATGAGTGAAAGATCCCTTATTTTTAAATTGTTTCTGAGTATCGTTCCTGCAGCTGGAGTCGTGGGTCATAAAAAGGAGGAATTTCACTGGGAAGGTCTCCTGGACACAGAACAGAGCAGAGGATGGAAATGAGATCCAGCTCTTCTCAAGCTGAAATTTTTCGGAGGAGATGGTGAGCACCTCTGCAAGTGATCACGCACCAGGCTCACGGGCAGGGATGCTCCTGCATCCGCTGACAGGTCCCATTGCCCAGCGTCGGATCCAGACCCTGCTCAGGCTCCTGGTGGGAAAAATTATCTCCAAAATTTGGGAGATTCCTTGGGGCTGCATCCCTCACCAGCCAGAGCCAGGGTTTGGAGGCAGCAGAGATGGGGTTGGTATCCCCACCGCTCTTCCTCCATGGATTTGCTTTGCAGCAGGTGAAAACGCAGACGAGCGATTTTCAGATAATTTGTCAGTTTAAAAAAAAATTAATCAAAACCTCCCTTGGGGTAGGGGAAAAGCATTTTGAGCAGTTTATTTGCAGTAATTGGGTTTGGTCAGTTTTGATCTCAGCATTTCTACCCTGACAGCCACACTCGCCCCAGTACCAGCCCCAGGCTTTCATTCTTTTTTTTTTTTCTTTTTTTTTTCCCTTAAAATAGGACACACCTGTGAGGAAGGCAAGTTTCTTCAAGACATTCCTGATCTGGAGCGTATTAAACCGATATTTTTGTTTTGTATTTTTGATGATTTGCTCCAGTGATAACATAATAGCATGATATTTTGCCTGGGACTGATTAAAACATTTCTTTTGATCAGCGCAGCAGATTGAAACAGTTGTTTATTACTGGACAAAGCTTTGAGAAAAAAAAAAAGGGGGGGGGAAGGCAGAAAAAAGAAACGGCTCTGGCTGGCTGTTGAGACTGCTTTTCGCCAGGGATATTTCCTTCACTTTGGGAAAATTCTCTTTTCCTGCTGGGATTGGGGTTTGGGAAGTGAGAGGAGGGCAGGACGATCCATCACGCTGATGGACAACGGCTGAAAACCCAGGCATTGGTTGTTAAAACTACACGTGTGCTGAATAAAACTCATTTTCTCCCTCTAAGGACACACAAGTCACCCAGATCATAACTAACGAATTTCTATAACCAAATTTAACGTTTCGTAGAAAAGTTGTCCTTTTCAGCTATATCAATCACTGCAAGTTTCAAAGCTACTTAAATTTTAAAACGTAAGATTTAAGGTTTAAAAAACATATTTTTTTTTTCTTTATTAACTGAAGGCAGCATCATATTGTTACAAACCTACAACATCTGAATGGAAATGTGTTATTTTGCTTTAACTCCGGTTCCCGTAAATGCTTTCAAGACTATAGATTTTAATTACGTGAATATTTTTAATAAAATCCCCTATTTAACTGCTGGCAAGACCGTAAGGGGAAAAAACAATAATATCTGGCTCTGTCTCTTTGACAGAATAATTCTTCAAGTTACATTTGCCACATTCACGCAGCTGCGACCAATAACCCCGCTGTCTTTATTATTCTCCTACGATATGAAATTAAAATGAACTGGAAATGTTTATGCCGCAAATGGCGTGCAACACATTAAACAGATAATGCAAGCTAAGGTTTTGCTTAAAACAGAGGGTTTCTCCTCCAGCAGAGCCGGGCTGTAACTTAATCCCTTCTTTTCCCAGGCAGCGGAGATTGCTGCTCTGCCGAAAGCCTCAGACACATAACAATATCTTCATTAAAGAGGAATTACTTCCATCTCGCCATCCCCAGGTGCCACTGAAAGCGGAGCTTTGTTTCATGTGGCCAGTTTCAATTCCTGTGTTTACATCAATAGATTCCTTGGCTTCACGGGACATTTGGAGAGAAATCTATTTGGGGTCTCGTTTGCTTCCCCTTGGCTTTTCCCCGCAGCGTGTTTATAAGTTGCATATTAATTCCTTTGGTATTTTTCACCGCTTTCCAAAAAAAAAATTAAAAAATTTAAAAATTTAAAAAAGCAAAGAAACACAAGAAAAAACCAAGACCCCCTCGCATTTAATCATCTCAACCCAACGTACTTTCTGCTTGTTTGCACCCATCGAGAAATTGAGCTAAATCAGATTCTTTCAGGTTGTTAATTCTGAGGGGCTCTGTTCCCACCAGGCGCACCTGCCCCCTGTTTTCCTTGCAAGGGGATACCTCTCCCCAGCAGACACTCACTGCTCGGGCTGGGAAATGCTGGGGCTGCACGGGGGCCACTCACTGACATGTGTCTGCAAATCCATCTTCAGGACCCGGGGAGATGGGGAGATGGGGGGAAACTGGGGAAAAGTGAGAAAAGCGGAGCCGCAATTTGGTAATTTGTTTCATGTGTCCCCAAGGTGCAGCCTGAGCACCGTGTCGGGGCGTCGGTGTTAAGAAATGGCATGTATTTAATTTGTGCACGGTCCCAAATGATGTGATTTTTGCCTCGTGCTGCTCTCTGGGAGCCACCACCACCACCATATCCTGGTGGTGAATCCCCAGCCTGGCCATCCCCTCTGGCAAGTGCTGCTCTCCCCTGCCCTGTGCTGGGAGGCAGGTCCCATGCTCTGATGTTTTAAAGTTATCACAGAAAAAAAAGCACTTTAACATCCTTGGTGGCATTTTGTTCTGTGCACGACACACTGAGCCCTGCTCCCCTCTGAGATGATGGGAAAAAATTAATTCCACATCTTCTCTAGGACCAGGTCATCTCTGCCTGTCCCTTTGATTTTCACAGTATTGTCATCTCTTCGTTAACAGCCTTCACCGACATGGCTAATTCCACCAGCCAATCCACGTGAATTGGTTAATATTTATTATCTATCAATATAATGCACTTTTTTTTCCAGCTCTGTGTCCCCTTCCCTCCCTCCCAGCCTCCTGCTCCCGCCGTACCTACACGCCTCTTCACCAAAGTAGTGGAAACAATTTATTATTAAGATGCTGTTTTGCACTGATTACATTGAAAGATGATTATCTACAGGTCTAGAAAATAAAATACTAAATTGGGTGGTTTGTTTGGAAGGTTAGAGCAAGAGGAAGTTTTCTTTGCTTTAGAAAAACAGGCTTTAAGTGAAAGTTCATTGATTTTAGCTTGCAGCATTGTTTTTTCACAGAGGATTTTTACCTTCTGTGACACAGGAACCCAGAGATGAATATTTCTCTGATTTAGGTGCTTTACCACCAGCAAATTTGAGGCATTTTGCGAGAAAAATAATCTTGACTGACCATCAAGGTGAGAGCAAGGACTGCCAAAGGCAGCCGGGACCAGCTCAGGCTTTGTCTCCTTTTGGCTTTCAGCCTTCACATGAGAAATTTTAGTTCAAAAAAGAAAAAAAAAAGTCAGAAAAATAGCATCAAAAGCACAAACGAGTGGAAAGCAGAGGGCAGTGGAGCGCTTTCCTCACCTCCTTACCCTGTGCAGGAGCCAGGAGTGGCCCTGGAGCTGCCAGGGAACCTTCCTGGGGAACTCCCAAGTCTGGAATTGAGATTTAAGGAGGAATTTTCTCCCTCCCGGGCAGGGCTGGGGCTGCCTGTAACAAACAGCCCCACTCTGGCCAGGGGCTGCCATCTGGCCCCTTTGTTTTTCCAGTAACCCGTAGCCACCGATAACATTTAGCGACGAGATGCAACGAGAGTTATCACAGACCATTTGCCCTTTTTTTTTTTTCTCCTTTTTTTCTTTTCTTTTTTCATTCGCTTTGTTTTTTCAACCTCACCCCGTATTTTGCTTTGCTCAAACCAAGGGGCTCCTCTGGGACAACCCACACCACCTCATTTTCCCTTACCACAACCCTTTTTGCCTCCTTTTGGCGTGGCTTTGAACCATTTTGATGCTGAAGGATTCCAGCAGGAGCAGGACCAGCTCCCTCCCTATTTTTCCATCATTTCTTTCCATCACGCTTGCGAGCGTGGAGAGATGACAGACACCACGGGACGAGGTGACATCCCACCTTGCAAGCGTCACCCCAGAGCTGCTCCTGGGCTGCAGATGGTCAGCACTGCCCCAAATCAAGCCCAGTGTGAGCAGAACTGGGCCAAACCACAGGGTTAAGGATATTTACTTCATCAGGGGAGGATAAATCACCCGAAGTGGGTTTGGAAGGAACCCTGCCTTCCAGACCTGCCCAGGGCACGGCGGGTGGTTTGCATTGGCAGCCTGGCCAGGACAGACCCAAAATCTCAATAACTTTAAGAGAAGTGTGCAGCACCAAAGCAGCAAAAGTGTTTTGTTTCGGTTTGGTTTTTTTTTTTTTTTCCAGTGATCTCAGCTCTTCCTTTTGTTCCAGAGTCAGAGATGAGGGCAGGAGCTCAGGTTCCGAGGGGGTTGGTCACCAAGAGGGGTGATGGATCAGCCCATCGTGCTCAGCCCCTTTTCACTGTAAAGTTGCTCTTTCGTGATGTATCATACCATTTCACTATTTTTAACACACCAAATTAGTAGAAGGTTACAAAAGTTGACTGCTGTGAGTTACGCATTTAACGTTAACTTGCTGGACAGTCCCAAAAGCAGCAGCTCCTATTAACCATTTATCCACCCATCAATCTCTTTTGGGAATCATATAATCATAGAATCATATGGGGTTGGAAGGGACCTCTGGAGATCTAGTCCAACCCTCCCACCAGAGCAGGTCTACCTAGAGCAGGTTGCAGAGGAGCTTTTTGGTGGGTTTTGAATGTCTCCAGAGAAGGAGACTCCACCACCTCTCTGGCCAGCCTCTTCCAGTGCTCCACCACTCTCATAGGAAAGAAGTTTCTCCTCAGGTTTAGGTAGAACTTCTTATACTCAAGTTTGTGCCCATTTCCTCTTGTCCTGTCACTGGGCACCACTGAGAAAAGACCAGCCCCGTCCTCCTGACACCCTCCCTTGAAGTATTTGTAAACATTGATCAGATCTCCCCTCGGTCTTCTCTTCTCCAGACTAAAAAGACCCAAGTCCCTCAGCCTTTCCTCATAGGAGAGATGCTCCAGGCCATTAATCATCTTTGTGGCCCTTTGCTGTACCCTCTCCAGCAGTTCCCTGTCCTTCTGGAACTGGGGAGCCCAGAACTGGACACAGAGCTCCAGACGGGGCCTCCCCAGGGCAGAGCAGAGGGGCAGGATGACCTCCTTCCACCTGCTGACCACACTCTTCCTGATGCCCCCCAGGATGCCACTGGCCTCCTTGTCCACAAGGGCACATTACTGGTTCATGGTCATCCTGTTGTCCACAAGAACTCAGTAGATGTCACCAGCCCCGCAGCAGCACAGCCTCTTGCGAGGACCGTGTCCCTTGTCCCTTGCAGGTGTTGGTATTTGCAGGAATTGTAAACCCAAAACATGTTTGCTCCAACAGGAGAAAGCAGTTCCTGCCATCCTGAGTGCAGCAGACATGAAGTTGCTTATTACATTTTACTTTGATAAATGGAATATTTTGTCACAGGGAGCCCTATTATTACACTGACTCCTCTGCACTCCTCCTCCTCCTCCTTAGCACAGGCATTTCTACATTACTTTTCTGGCATATTTTCTTTAGCGCATTCATATCCTTTAGTATCTCACCGAAACACATGCTCAAGTGGAGATTAGCCCCTGTGAAATGAAAATCGCTTGGGGTGCGGAGGGGGAAGTGGAATATTATTCTTCATCCTGAATTGAAATGTTAGAAGCTGACTTCTGAATTATACTCTGGGGTTACCGGCTATAATTGAGATTGAAATTGGTCCGCTATTTTTGGTACAGCCTGGAAAGCTCCGAGCCTTATTCCCATTTGTGCCGGTGGAAATCCCCACCCATCATCTCAAATTCTGCTCTGCCCGCACCTTGGGGCTGAAGGTGCCTCCCCGGCTCCTTCCTCCCTGAAATAATGATAAATGACAGCTGGGCAAAATTGTAGCTGCCTGTCGCTCCTCACCAAAGAGACGAGAGGCAGGAGAGAGGGGGCTTCTCCCCCGAAAGCTGATTGACGGCCGGGGTCAGGGTGGGGGAAGCCTTTGCTGGACCCTGTCAGGTCATGGGGAGCTGCTGACAGCCCGCGCCGCAGTGCACTTCCCTCGCCGGCCAGATTTATGCTGAGGGTGCTAATTAAACTCTGCTTTGCTTCCAATAGCTTGGAAGGAGAAAAAAAAAAGAAAAAAAAAAGAAAACCCAAACAACTCTCCTCCAAATCACAATGCGATCTGTTAAATCTGTTACATTCTTCAGGTGCTATCTAGAGGTGGTTGGGTTTCCACGGAGCAGCAATTAGTGAGGCTTCCTAACGCTTTGAAATATTAAAGCAAAGTTGGTGTCAGCTTGCCCTCCTAAAGCCAGCACCTTCTAGCAGCAAACAGTGTTTCGCAGAAGACAATTAAGGATCAGCTTAGAAAGCTGCTTATTACCTGGGACAGGTGATACCAGGACAACATCTGGTGTGGGACAGTTCTCCTGCAGCTCTTGGGCTGGCCATGGCAGAGCTGTCCTATGAGGAGCTCTTGGTTCTTCATCCAAGTGCAATTTAAACAGTGCCAAAAGGCCATGGACACTCTGAACTCCCTCCCGGGTCTTCCAGGCACCAGAAATCCCCTGGGAATATGCTTCAGGGGTGTAGTACAGACAGTAGGATGTCTATGTCCTACAGTGGAAAGGACAGCAGAGCTTCTGTGGACAGTTCTTGTGGACAACAGGTTGCCCATGAGCCTGCAATGTGCCCTTGTGGCCAAGGAGGCCAATGGCATCCTGGGGGGCATCA
>BJBW01003915.1:133240-158886 GCA_004320125.1 Scolopax mira
CTCTGCTCTGCCCTGGGGAGGCCCCATCTGGAGCACTGTGTCCAGTTCTGGGCTCCCCAGTTCAAGAAGGACAGGGAACTGCTGGAGAGGGGACAGCAAAGGGCCACAAAAGCCAGTTCTAGACAATGGTTTTATCTTCCTTGCGTATATCAGGCTCCTAGGACAGCAGATAATTGCCCCTCCACCACACCGTGCTCCACTCTCCCAGAATGAGCAGGTCCTCTTATGATGATAAAGCTCACTTGTGATTAACGAGGGCCTTTTTGTGTTCATAATTAACATCCCACGCTTTGCAAATGATGCCTTTCATTTATTTACATCTGTCACCCTGACAGCCGCTTGGACGTCTCTATCACATGAAGCTCCTACCAATGGGCCCTGTGGAGAAGAAAAAAATAGCAAGAAAAAACCCCACTTTTATTCTTTATTTCAGAAAATACTCCTTTTCTTAGGCTTCCAGTCAATACTGTAATTCTATTTATAAATTGCTTGAAGAGGATTGAATATTCAACAAAGACTACCTGAAGAATATTTTCTATTTTAGAAGACAAGTCTTGATCTGCTCTCATCCTGATGACAGAGGAAATCGATTTTGTTATTTAAATTAACATTGTTATTTAGAAATGTGTTTGTCACTTACGTGGTTCAGCCATGGCACTTCTATGCAATGCTTTGCATTGAAAAGGATGAATTTGAAGGAAGAGATTGACCCCTTGGGTGGGAAGAGGGGGATGCTGGAGGTGCAAGTTAGGTCTGTGCTCCTCCAACAGCAAAATATCAGTTTTCCTGCCCTTTTTTAGTCAGTCACTGGAGACTCCCAGGGCAGAAAGGCTCTTTCAGGGTTTCTGCCCACCCATAGACCTTCTGCAGCTTCGGCTCATCCTCTCCAAGAGAAAAGGACGACGCACGAAGTGCCCCTTCCCTGCACTGGCAGCTTTTCCCCTTTGCTGTAGGAATTATTTCTTTGTTACTTAATCATCTGTAGTTATCTCCTGGAGTAAATTCTGTTGGTGCATCAATTTTCAAACACAACAGTCATTTTTATCAGTCATGTTTATTTAATTTTAGCTGATTAGCACAGAACCTAACAAGTGGCTTAGACTAACAGTGTGTCACTGCCCAAGTATTTTGTAGGTAACAAGAAGACATGGAATAGCGCACATGTTGCTTTGTCTGCATTAATCTATTTACATTGTAATTCTTCAACTGTTTTTAATGGCTGGTTCAGCTGGAAGCGATTAGTTGTCCAAATTAAAGCCACATTTCTCACTTTGTGCACGGGGAAGGTTTTTTAGCTGTTGTCTTTTCCCTGCTTTTTGTTTTCCAAATCATACTATTTGAAAGCGCATGAAGTCTCAGCGAGGGGATGGACCTGGGTGTTTGGAGCCCTGTTCCCATGTCTTCATCTTGAAGCCAAACACTTGGATGGGCCACAAAACGGTGTGTTTGAAGTTGAATTCTTGCTTCCTGTGGGGCTGCCTGGCCCTGTGCAGGAGCCCAACCAACAGCCGGGTTCCTGAGGAGAAAAACCTCAGGGTGGCTCAGAAAGGGGGAGAGGAGGGAAGCCAGGAGAAGAGAAAGAGCTGCCAACACCCCTCAGGAGTTTCTGGGCAGTTCTGCACAGGCAGTAGCCACTTGTTTATAAATGAGTTAAATTAACAAATATATTTGTGTTAAGTGCAAGGAAATTTGTACAGAACTTGGGAACAGAGCGTCAGCACACGTTGGATCTCACCCTCTCTTTTACAAGAAAAAAAAAGAAGTCACATCTGCAAAGCAGCCATGAAATACTTGGTGTCAGCCTGGCCTTTCTCCAGGACTTGCACCTGAGCAACATGTTGGTGTTTGACCCACCTCCTCTCATCTCCTTGGCTGAAGATTTTCCTGGTCTGGCCCAATGACCATGCTCTTCTGCCAATGCTACAGCCAGATATAAGATGCACCAAGGCTCACAAGGTCTTTTCAGATCAGCTGGGAAGACTCTGAAGATGCCCACAGCTGTAGGATACCACAACTGAACATCTCCCATGAGGTTTGGACCCTCCAGGTAAGGCAAGGATAGATCACTTCTCGTCCCAGCATCTCTGCTGGGAATTATTTCTTTGTATAAGGTCAATGTGGTGGCCATGCCCACATTCATTCACAGCAGCAATGGTGCTGCACCTTCTTCCTGCACAACTCTGGGAGTTTAGATGTGCTTTTGCCTACTAGGAGCTGATGGGAGCCTTCCAGCTGGCCTCACTCCACGACTGCCCAAGATGGTCTTCAGCCAGAACTGCGTTCTCCTGATGGCACAGCCACCATCTCTCTTGGTAAGCATCAAGTGGGACCCGTTGGGTTTGTCCTTTCCCAGAGCAACAGGTCAGTGCTTCAAGGTGAGGTCTACCCTGAGGGAAGGGATGACTTTAATTCTGAAAAATTAACAATGGTGGCCAGGCTCCCAGGTCCCATGGGAGATGTGGGGTGAGCAAATGAAGATCTGGCTGAAGACACAGCACCGGCTGGGTGCCCCTGCACGGAGTCACCTCTGCTGGGACTGCCTGGTACATATATGAGGTGTGCTTATCGCAGCGCCCTTGAGAATTTTTCCTTAAAAAGTACTATTTAATACTATTTTTCTTAAAAAATAAAAATAAATTAAAAAAACCCACCAATGTTCTTCATGCTATTCACTTATGAATGCAAGGAAAGAAAAGCCCCACTGTGCCCTACATTGACTTCAGAACATCCCACAAGGTGGCACCCAGGGCACCACCATGGGAAGGTGGACAGGGGAAGGAAGCCCCCCAGAGAAGAACAGGTTTTGAATCGCCATCTCCCATGGGCTCTGGACAGCTTTCCGTAAGGGTGTTGTTGAACTCGACACGTTTTCTTCTCATGTCAGCAACCAAAAAAAAAAAAAAATTCACATGTGGTAACATCCAAACTGAGTCTTCACATCAGTCAATACCCAAACCAAATAAATCAAGCGTTTGCACAGATTTACTCCGGAGGCAGAGCTCATCTGGTGGGGAAAAAAACGGGAAGGTTAACGCACCGTTTGCTCCTCTTCCTCCCCTCTTTCCACCCGCCCCCAAACCCAAAGACGACGGCCCCAAATCAAGGCTTTTCTGCCTTCCTCGGTTTGTCACAACCTCAAAGTCCCTCAAATATTTGTGCACATTGAATTATCCTGTCTGTCCCATCTGTACCTCATTACATGCTCCAGCTGAAGGGTGCGCGGCGTCAGGTTGCGACGAGGCAAAGGTCAGAGGAACCTCCAGCCCCGCGCTTTGCCATCCCTTGATTATTCAGAGAACAAACAACCATCCAGGCAGGACCCTCTCACTGTAGCAAAAGAAAAAAAAAAGAGAGGTAATTCCTCCTGGTTACCCTGAAACTCTGAAAAATACTGAAAGCAAGCAGATGGTCACCCTTAGAGCGTGGTGGGCTGCTGCAGAGCTGGTAGCCTTCTTGCTCCGCCACGTCTCGTTTTTTAATATACTGCCCGGCATTAATCAAGCAGTTTAGAAGCATCCTCTATCAGTCCTGCAAAACAGAGCTTAAATGATTTACTGTCAGATTCTTTCAGCTCCTGTTAGACTCCTGTTTTTCTTTCATGTGGGTAGCAGAGGTCAGCAGCGGCAGGAGATGCATGCTTTCACTTTGTCTCACATTTGCTGCTGTCATTCCCATCCCTGCGGAGCGACAGGACGCGTTCATGCTCACAGCCCTAGATGCTAATTGATTTTAGGGAGCCCATTCATCAGTTAAATTCAGTAGATCACCCACCAGGTTTGCTGTTCACTGTCAAAGGTAATTCAATTAAAACTCCAGGAGTGTGACTAACTGTCGGATGGGAAATATGTTTAGCAGCTGCGTTGCTGTATCTTCTCCATCCTATTGTGTCTGTGAGCCAGCCCCGGCGGAGCATGTGATCGAGCCACATACCTTGGCTGATTAATGTATACAACAGTTCCGTAGCAGTGCCAAAAATTAAGTCCAAATGCCTTCTTGGGTATGCAATGACATGCAAATGTCTAAGCGTAATAGCTTCAAGTAAGAAAAAAAACCCAAAAGTGATGAAAGGCAGCAGCAGCTACGGGGGTTGGATTAACTCCCTGCATCTATAGGGTTCGGGGTTGGGTGTTTTGGATTCTTTTTTAAATAGCTTTCAAAAGAATAAGATTTGGAATTTTCAAATCCACTGATAATTTGGGATCTCCTCATTCCTACATGTAAACACCTAGTTTCCCCTGAGCCATCAAAGTTCATACCAAAGCCATCCAAAATGACTACCCCATCACCGAAGCTGCGTATAAATCAGGCAGACATTGCAGCTCTCTCGTGGAAAGATGTTTCTATTAAACACGGGAGGTGGGGGAAGCTTGGCCAAATTCCTCCTGGCTGACAAACCCACCTCTGACTCCTCTCCTCTGCCCGGCATCGGTCACTCCTACGTGGTTTGGTAGTAATTAAGCGCATCATTAGTGATCCCATTGTACACCATGGGACAAAATGGTGTGTCTGCTTAATAGATTAAAGGAAAACATTATCTGAAAAGCACAGGTAAACAAGACACACATCCCTCAACCTTTCACCCTGGAAGACCAAGGTTCACCTCCCTCTAGAGCACAAATAAACAGGAGCCTGGACTCTCCTGAGTCACTGCTGGAGAGTTTAGATTCATGGAGAGACCACTGCAGGGCCCCACAGGGCTGGTGGTGGTGGGGATGGGAGAGGACGGGTGGGATGCAGGCTTGGAAGGGGCTGGGAGTAGAAGGGCACCAAGACACTCCCTAAATCACTATCCCCACCCCCCAAAGGTAGCCTGTCTACCTACAGTGACCACCTAAAATTATTCTTATACAATTCAGCAGGCACTGAAATGGGGAGTTTCTCATAGCTACTGTTGCACAGGTCACTTTTTTATCAACTTGACCCTGCAAGAGTCAAACCCCACACAAACACTGAGATTTCCTGATTTCCATGTGGTTGTAAAAAATAAATGAGATCCAGCAACTCCACAAACCACCGGTCTTCCTGCACATCTTTTACAGAGCAGGAGGAGGAATACTCGTGCCATTTGGTAAATAGTATCCTGAGAAAACATCCAGATTTCCCAAACATCACCATAAACCTTCACAAAGAGCTTGGGAACGCCTGGTCTATTTAATACCCTCACCACAGACTAAATGAAATTGTAAAACTTCAACAAAAGCGTTATGTTTGAAAGAGAAGCCAGGATGTTCTATATTTGCTGCTTTAAACATGCTATACACGAGATAATCTGAGGTTTGTTAAGTCTTAACCTTTGCTGTACGATGCATTTTTTAAAAATATTTGGATGAAAAAGCAGGGTCATTGTTAAAAGTAATAGTTACCACTAATAGATATTGTAAAGATCCCAGAATTCTCTCTGTGGAATAGCTTGTTAGAAGTATGTAATTTGTATAGAGATATCAAATTTTAAACTGGTGCTCAAAAACTTACAGCAACTGAACTGGTTAAAGAATGAGTTTGACGTAGCGTTGCTGCCAGGAAACCCTTCTTTGTTGTTGCTGTTGAATCTCTCCCTTCTTCTGGCATCAATAAATTAAGGCACCTGCTATACAAATCAGCAGAAATCTGGAAAATCATTATCACTTCAATGCGGAAACGACGGCCATCACAAAAGAACAAATGGGGTATGCAGCCCACGCGGGGCTTTAAATAAAAGAGCTTCTATTTGTCAAATTACTAGAGGAAAAGTTGATCTTACTGTTATGGACTTTATCCACTTCCAGGTCATATCCATTAGTTACAGCAGCCTCTTGGAGACTGGAACTAATTTACAACACTCTGGACGGGGCTGACGGCTTCTCCGATGAATTTCAAGTCAAATATTGGGGCTTTGGACTCGTACCTGAAGCTGAAAAAACCCCCAGCAGCAGAAATAGAGCTTAATGGTTCCAGTATTAACCCGTTCTGCAGCAAGGGAAACAAAGTCCTGGATGCCATAAGAACAAAGAGAAATATCTTGTATCGATATTCCCAGATTATGTTCGACTAGTCTTTGAAAACAAAGAAAGAATTCTTAAAAAATTAAATAAAAAAAAAATAAAATAAAATCTGTGTGTCTCTAAAGGAAGTTTTAAAATGTTTTACTAACCCTGACTGTTCATTTTGACAGAAATTGATTGTAATACATGATTATGAATCAAGATAGTAGGGAAATTAAATTAAGCTGATTATTATCTTATATGTCTATTAATATATTTTATATATATTATCTATACATCACGATACACATATTAGTTGGTATGGAACTTTTGTTGCTTTAGACTTCTGGAAAAAGATGCACAGGAAAACATCTTGTAGACTAGAAATACGTGATACTTTGGTACTTTTCTCCTCTAAAATCCCCCTTGTCTAGATAAGGGCCCGGAGATGGCCTGGTCCCACCTGCTCCTCGCAGCACCTGGCGCCGTGGGAAGCCATTGGGAAGCTTTCCAAAGAGCTGGAAAATTGCTGGGACCCTACGGCCCCTTGATTTTCTGTCTTGAACTGTGTATCACAGCTGATTCAGCATGACTTCCTTAATAAAGAGTAGTAAAGGGTCAAGCCAAAGCCCCATAAGGCTCACTCACTGCATCTTCTTCCAAGTTAAAAAGGCTCAATTGGCACTTGAAATTAGTTACAGATTGTTCAAATCAGTCTTTTTCCCTTTATTTGAATGGTAATGAAGAGAGCTGCTTCCGATACAAGCAAGGCCACTGACCCTCCTTGGGATTTCATTGAAAAAATATCCATTTGACAAAAAAAGAAAACACTGAGCAGTATCTGCTGCCCTTGGTTCAAACCTGGGCTTTGCAGTAGATGGATGCTAATGCTAAAGGCAAAAAATGCAATATACTGAACAGACAGAGAATGCTGAAACCAAAGTAAATACTCCTTCAAATCACATCTCAACATGAGCAACACTTCTTATAAAAAAAAAGGACATTTTTCTATTAAAATACATTTTCCACCAGCACACCATGTGCAATTCCTTCCATATAAAAGAGAAGAATTATATATAACAAAAGAAAATAATAATTACACAGCAGCTAAAGACACCCAGGAGGATTTAACTAAAAATTAAACAATTTCAAACGAGTTTTAAGCACAAAATTATTCACCATTGTGGTCTTAAGAATAGATCTCCAAGTCCCAAAATAGTGCCCAAGGACAGCAAAGAAATGTTTTGCAGGGCATTTAGTGAAGGTGGTTAAATGTTAACACAAATTAGCTGATGCGCACCATGTTTCCAGGTTGTATTTTGTGCATCAGAGCAGCTTTTAGGAAGGATCAAAGCCCCGATACAGGCACTTGCTACCGAGCTTCGATACAGCCCAGAAACAGAGGTTCCACAGGAGACAGTTCCTTAAACCCACTAGTGATGTCTCTGAATTCAAAAATAATAATTAATTCGCGTAGGATCTATGCAAAAACGAAGCTTGAGGCTCCCTCTGCTGGTTCCCAAACAACAATGGAAGGGGAAAATAAAACCACATTTTCAGCTCTGGGGAGGACAACCTCAGAGCCACACCATCTCCTGCTGGTTTTCCATGACCCCTCTCAGATGTTTCAGCACGAGTGATACCTTCCATAGCAGGCTAAATATTTTTAAATAAATCATAAAACTTGAAATAGATTGTGTTTTATGTTGTTATATTTAATCAAATATCCCTGAACTGTTGTTCCAAATCTTTCTCAATAGTACCCACTTTACTTTCTTGTTATTTTGTCTCCATATTAATTTTCTGATTGTCTTCTCAAGGGAAAATCTTGATGACACCGTAAGGTCTGCTTGTTTATCCACATCCTGAGCCCCACCAGCAACAGCCACATAACCTAGAACACACCCGAAATAAGTTGTCTGTACAATTTTATTTACCACTTGCAGTTACATTTACAAATTATCCCATACAAGTAAAGCACGTTCCAAAATGAACTGTACCAGAGCTACAAAAATTATTCTCTTCTTTATACAAGTCACCAGCTTCAGAATTTATTTCTGTACACAGTTGATGATTATATTTAACAAAATGTCACTATTTTTTGGCTCTGAGGATCTCCACAAAGGCAACTTGATCACTTTATCCTATTGCAATCAAGAAAGTTCTTGTTCCTCCTTTCCTTCCCTCTCCTTTCATCTGAAGCTCTTCATGGCTTTCAGTCTTGGAATTCAAATGAACAAAGACTAATACACCAGCAATTTTAATAAACAAGGGGAAAAAAGCATCGAGTAAAACCATCCTACAACATTTCAAGCAATGTTTCACTTCAGATGTGTCTGCTCATACGCATAAATATTGAAATATCTCCTAATAAGGTACAGAAAAGCACATACAATTTATTCAACGACATGAAAGAAACTTCTACAAACACAAAGCAGCCAGCTTACAAGGAACACAAGCAATGCAGGAGTGAGGAGCCAGAGTCACTCAGAAAGGAGTAAAAGTTTTGAGGAGAGCCAGAATGGAAGAAGGATCCGAAACTCAAATATTGCTCTAAGAGTAACTTTCAGTTTCAAGCATTTCCAAAAGACTTGAGAAAAATATATACATTCAAAATGTAACTGTTAAAAACATTCCAAATGCCAGTTCTCATACACAAGTGCTTCTAAAGAGAAAAGAATTCTTTTTCCCCAGGAGAGGGCAGAAGATCCGTACCCAGAACTAACCAGTACAAAATCCTGGCCCTGATGAAATATGCAGCAATTCTCAGAATGAAGTCAATGGGGCAAAAATTCATTGTTCCAAGGATGCAGTTCTTTCCCCAAGTGGGTAAACCTGCCTCTCTCTTTGCATCATCGTCCCCCAGAGGTAGCATTAATTATGTCAGTCTGGCCTTTTTTAATTCCTTTAAACAAATGATACTGGGAATCCACTCTGGTACTGGAGCTCACTGGGATGAGACCCAGCCTCCGGAACAGGCTGTGTCCAGCCAGTCAGGTAATGAAGCTCATTTAATATTTATCTCAGAACCGCCATCTATGCTCTCAGACAGTTCAGGAATGGCCAGGAACAGCCTAAAAGCAGCATAAACTTTAGCATTAAAATAACGACGAGCCAGTTGAAGTTGTCTAATATGGAACACTGAAAACCTCAGGATTTTATGGTAGAGCGCCTGTAACTGTAAAATAAACTCAGATGGGGATTTATTACACAACAGTGACCTTCCAATCCTATCCGAGAGATGAAGCAACTAAATACCACCAACAACAACAAAAAAAAAAGGTTCATCGAGGCAAAGGCACACACAGGAGCAGTTACCACAGCTGTGGGTAACCTGGTTGCATAGATTTACCATTATCTTTTAGTTAGACTGTTCAGAAGGAGCAAGGGGAAAAAAAAAAAGAAAGTGTAGTGTATGGTTCCCTTTCAAAGGTGATTTCTTACTAATTTGAAAGGACTGTACCAAGACTACAGCTCCAAGTCCATGGTATTTAAACACCTTCTAATCTCTCCTATTTACAAGAGGAACACTCAAGGTGTTTAAAAGAAACCTGCACCAACAATAAAATGTAAACAAGTGAAAAAAAAATCACATTTTAAACGTTTTGGTTTAGGCTGCCAGCACAAGAGACAATTCCACAACATTTGGGGTTGTTTTGTCTATCTTATTTTCCTTATCTTATTTTTACAGTAGCCTCAAATACCTCAGTAGGTAACATCCTGCTAAACCTTCAAAGTGATTTGAATAACACATTTGAAACTGCTCTGAAATGTTTCCTCATTTTTGCATGTTTTCACTGAAAAAAAAAATCCTGTTTGACTAAAAAACCCAAAGTATTTATTTTCTTAAGTATTTCCCCAACACTGGAAAAGCCATGTGATGTGATCCTGAACACCAGCAAAGTAAGAGCTAATTCTAACTCTCATGCTTTACACCTTCCCTCACCCCTACAATCAAAAAACAAGCCCAAAAGGTCAGAAGTGGAATTTTAACATCACTGTTTGTCACAACACAGCCTCAGCTACAAATTTCTACAACCACTTCTTTATTTCACAACTGCAGCCAGAGTTTGAAGCTACTGAAAGCAGGCAGTGGCTTCTCTCTTACTGTGCAGAAATATAAAGGGATGGCTAAAACAAGCCAGCTTCTCCATACAACTGAAATATTATAAATCAGGTTATTTTATCTGCAGAGAGATGTAATATAGCTTATGAAGTAAACCAGCTGTTCTTAATCCAACCTAACTGGTGTAGGCATCTAGCAGCCTGCCCCTTTGACCAAATGGCCTCTTCTACTCAGCTACTATTCACCCACTGGGGAGGACAAGCTCATCTAAGGGAACCCCCAGGAAGAGAATCCAGGGCTGGGACCCCAACTCACAGAGGATTGAGAAGATCTGACCCAGAGGAAAGACACTTCCATATTTTTTCTGTACGGAAGAGCACTGAAGCATGGAATGAGATGATAAATCTTCTCATCTTACCTATAAAAGCAAAGAGAGTAAGAGGGAATAGAGAAAAGCAGATTTAAGTTACTTCATACACAGCTACTCAGCTGGACTATGAAAATGGGCAGCAAGAGCTCCCTGTTTAACAGGAACTAGATGTTTTGTAGGTAGAACCAGAGGTGTGAGTGGTGTAATTGGCTGCACCCCAGGATACCAAGAGGAAAGCAAAAGGGAGAAGCTAGAGCACTCGACACTGAGCAAGGAACAAGCTGCCACACTTAAAAAGAACTGACAGTTGAAAAATATATTTTATTCCTCCTGTACTAAAGTGATGACACCGTACAAGTTCCCAATTAACATGAAAACAACTTCTGGTAACTCATTTTTGAACTAAACCACTAATTTGAGCACCATTACCCTACCTTTAAAAGACTAAAAAACTCAGACTGAAGTCCACTTCTTTGTTTTAACAAGCACATTTTCCATGAAGTCCACGCTGTCCACCTTTGCCTGTTCCAGGAGTTTGGCTGCGTAAGAAAGTTATCTACAACAATCATCTGAACTGAAAACATCAGTTCTCCAACAATAGACAGTTCTCATAATTTAAAAAAATCACTTCATAATTTAAAATATATATCAATGACACTCTGCTTTTCTTTCAGCTAGCATGTACCAACATTACTAGCCAACTTAGAATATCAACTCGATTTTGTGAAAAAAGCTTGCAAAAAATATATCAACTTCAAAATGTACAGAAAAGGACATTAAAGAGCTGATATTTTGGGCTGACTTAATGTATTTTAGAAAGAGTAGCAAGCTAGGAGTGAAGTACCCTATATTACAAATGTTCAAACACCGAAGCCATACTGTATACACCTTTCTAGTGTAGTGAAGGGTTAGTTCCAGAAGGAGTATTTTGAAAGCATGTACAAAGAACTGCAGCTTTGTTTAACTTAGACTTGATCACGTAGGCGGGCTAGTCTCTGTGACAGCTCATCCTGCAGAATTGTAAAACACAAAGAAAGCAGCTATCAGTAATAAGAAAATGTAATTTTTGCAAAGTTCTGCAATGGTCATGACATTATCTCATGTGCAAGTCAGAACCAGATTGGCTGAAGGCCTCAAGAACGGCTGTACCAGGTGAGACCAGAGGTCCATACAGCTTCAACTGAATTCAACATTTACCTGTTCTGCTGAGGCAACGCTTGTACCAACAGAACCCGTCTGTCCTTGAGGTAGTTCCATGTTGAGATCAAGACTAAGAGGAGAAAATCAAACAAAAAATAACAGGTCAGGCATTACACGGCTAAAGGAAGAAGCCCAATAATTGCCAAACAGAGCAATAGTGAGATAGCACGAGGCCACCCGCATCTCATGAACGCTGTACTCCAGCTGGTTAGACAACCTAACCAGTAAACTTGATTAATTACCAAGGAGACAAGTCATACATTATAACTAGCAATAGCTAAATGAATTATGCTTCATCAGGACTGAGCAGGATTTCTGTTTAACGGCGGTATATTAACCACGGCAGATGGATGAATGACAAAATCCACTCACACGAATGTCATAATGACCCATTTTGCAATGTCCAGCTTGTGAGAGCACAAGTACAGGAAGCTTTAATGGGGTAAGAGGTGAAAAAAAGGGAAAAGCATGGAGAAACGTGGCCAAGGATTGCTAATGCTAAAGCAAATCACCCAAATAAATAAAACACTACCCTGATATGAGAAGTGATATGTGATTTTAGGCTTTTACAGAACCATCCCTGCATCCTGACATTCACAGTAGCTTCGAATGAAAACAGAATGAAAAGAACAAAATGGCAATTAATGGCAATCAGACTACTACAGGAATGATGCCCAGAGATGAAAGGAAAATGGTGACTCTTCTCTGCTTCCAAGAGACAAACACATATAAAACAAGGGTATCTGACCTTCAAGGGTTGTCGGAATCAAGATTTATTCAAGAAATATAGTTACTCAAAATGTTACCTACCCTGCTTCATCTGCCATTTCCTGTAGAAGCATATCCACCTGGTTCTAGAGGAAAGAAAACAACATTGGCTGTTGCACACTGGGTTTAGGACAAGCTCTTCTGTTAAATCTTGAGAATAGAAATTATTTTAACAAAACCAATTTAAAGGCAATTGTCTTTCACAAAACATTGTCATTCTTAACCACCAGAGGGCCCTGTATGAACTCAAAAATAAGGAGCAGAGGTGCTCAGCCCATTAAATGCTCATTAATTGAACCCTAGCTTCTGAAAAAAATGCTTCTAAAGAATTAAATTTATCTGTAAAACCACCCAAATATATATTTGAATACTTCAAGTGATGATTATTAGCTACCAAAGCACTGCTTTGCACAACATGGAACAAAGCCCATTTCCAATAGATTTGGTTTATTTGCTTTGGTTTTAAGTTTGTTTATTTTATTTACAAAACAAAATTTCTCTGGGAATAGCACATTTAGCTCCTTATGGAATAGCCCAAGGGACAGGTACTAGGAATTCTTAATTAAGTCAAGCACTGTTTAAGGATCTATTTTAGTAAACACACGTTCTACAAATTCAAAGTAGGTAATTAACAACCTTTCCACCACACATGCTACTATTAAATTTGGTGGTGACTAATGTAATTTTGTTAATATCAGGGAGTTAGAACTATTGATTTTCTCACAGCATATTCTGCTTTGAAAATCAATGCTGCAGTGCCTTTTGGTTCAGAAGTTCATTAAGAACTCATCAAACACTGCTTATTCAGAAGGTGGGTTAAGGTTTTCAAGGCACAATTTAAAACAAAGCCTGCTATAAGAGTGAAACAGGCTAAAATACATATGTGTTCCTCTGTATTTGTAACTATAATTTGAAATAGTCTCTTCATCACAAAGAAGCATAAAAGTGAAAAGGCTCCCGTTGCTGCTATATCTCACAGTAGGCAGAAAGCAGAGAAACAGATACTTCAATAGTTCAGACACATAATTTAAGATCACATTTAAAAAAAAAAAAACCCAAACAGCACTATTCTTACTTGTGGTGTCGTTAGTGTAGTAGTGTTGCTCATTGTGTCTTCCATCTGTTGTGTCTGAACATCCAGTGTTTCAAACTGATGCTCAAATTTATCCATTAGTGCAGATATCTATTAAGAACATGAATCACATCAATAATCTGCAGATAGCAGAAGAGAAACCTATCTCATCAATGAAGGTGGAAAGCAGCTTCTAGAGATCAGAAGCTTGACCCCCTCCCCTCCCAGCATAAACTCTGAAGCTGATTTAATGCTGCAGTTCAAGCAGGAAGGTCAGGGCCCTGTCAAGTTCCAGCATCTCCATTTATGGGGACTTCACAGACTGGACAACCTGCTTCAGGATCTACCAACCTCAACTGCAAAACCCTTTTCTCTTGATTGGAATTTCCCTTTTGAAAACTTGTGTCCATTGCCCCTTCTGCTTTTCAAGTCTATTTACCTTCTCCAAGTTCATGCTCTTCAGTGTGGCATCCATAGACTTAACTACCCCTGCCATCGACTTTGTTACCTGAAATGAGGTAAAGGAAATAATTACTGAAAAAGAGAAACGAGCAGTTTCTTACCAAGCTCTCTCATCTCCAGCCACAGAGTTTCCACACTATCAAATACTAAGGCACACATTATTGCCATCTAGAACATGAGTTTTTAGGGCTCCTAGCATTTCAAATTCTGTAAATTAACTCAATCACTTAAAATATGCATTCTGAGCTGAAATTCATCAAAAATTGAGATGTATATGGCATTAACTTTTGTGGGTCTCAAGACAAGTTAAGGGATATATTCAGTACACAGATCATTTCTGGCTAAAAAACAGTACACTAGTGTACCTTAAAAAACTACCTGAGCTAAAAAAGATTTTTGGAATCACAAGTCCCATCTCATGACTTTATGTTTTGGAAAGGGAGAACTACCTTTGCAAAATAACAGTGTAACCTGCAAAAGACACTGTATCCTTAGGAGCATGAGTAATAACAGCCAAAGGAAGATCCAAGCTACAAAACACAGTAAAGAGCAGCTGCCAGGGGAATTCCAGAACCCCATTTCCTATTGGCTACGGCTGGAACCAAAACCGAAACCGCTCAGCTCATTACAAACGAAATCAGGTCACTTGTAAGAAAAATAGAGGTCTCACCCTTGCAACAGATTTGAGAAAACGGATTTACCTTGCCCATTGTCACTGCAGTCTGAACTCTGGCTGCTACAGCATCTACCCTGGCGCTCATGCGCAAGAAATTGATGGCTTGATTCTTCTGTCGGATTGCATTTTCCGCATGTATTCGCGCGACTTCCATGTTACCCTTCTGAATTGCCTGTTGAAAAAACAAAAACCAAAAGCATTTTAACCTTCCCCGCTCTGGTAAACATCATTCCTGAATAGCCTATCTCAAAAATGATATAAGCATCAATTCATCACAGCATCTTGTCTATTAAAAGAGAACACACAACCCTCCCTCCTACTCCTCCTCCAGTACTTCTCAAGGTGTCAACTTTTTCCCAAGGAAGGTCCCTGGTCCCTTCAAGCAGAAGGTTTTACAGAGCTACAGAAACTTATCTTTCTTATTCCTAAAAATGTTTTCAGTATCAAGACCTAAACACAGATACAGTTGGTACATGGACAACAATACAGTCAAATAAATCTAGTCTCTCTCTTGAAGTTGCTCTTCATAATCCCCTTTAATACTTAACCTCAATGTTTATCATCTTGTATTTCTAACTTTGAGAACAACAACAGTCTCTAACAAAATATATACAAGACAATCTTCTCAAGAAGGAAATGCCACAAGCTTTATAAAAGGATACATAAGGTAATATACATTCCTTACATTTATTAATGCACAGGCATTAACAGCCATATCTTATTGCCATATATTTTAAATCACAAGCATCTATCACAATATTATTAGCATGCATAACTGGAAAATGGCAAAAACACTAGATATTGTCCTGCTATGATATGTAAACAACAGATCTAAAGAGCTTGTTTCAGACTCAGTGCTTACCTTCTTAATTTTAGCTTTCTCAGCTTTTTCTTCTTTGTCACATTTTTTTGAGTTCCTGTTGAGTTCCTTTGCAGCAAACTTCAAATTAAACAGGTGTTCTGTAGCACAAGTTAAGGGTCTGAGAATAGGATCAAGCCTTTCATCATAGTGTTTTGCTCTCCTGTTCAAAGAGCTACCAAATCTAGCATGTACTCTGCTTCCCTATTAGTGCTACTAAGACTTGGAAAATCTATTTTAATAAGCCCTTGAAGTTCACACAGTAAGAAGACCTACCAAGCTGCTTTACAATTATAATGCCATTTATCATCTGGGTACTAAAATCTAAGGGCATAAAAAATAAATTCACATCCCAAACCGGCGCCTTTTAACATCAAACCTACCTCAGACTGATAATACAACAAACCAAACGTGCCCAAAGAGGAATTGAGAGTCTTACTCTGCCAGAAAACTTTCACTCACACACACAGAGTCCTCGTCTCCCACTGAAATGGAAGTGCAGTTTACTGCCTGAAACCTCTCCAGCTAAAAAAAGAAAAAAGCCACTGAGAAACAACAGACAAATTAATAATCACATTCCTGGCTTGGCTGACCAGGCCCAGGGACAAAGCAGGAGGCAGGGCTGCCCTTTCAAACCACAGCAGCCTCCCAGCCCTCAGTCATGTGGACAATCCTGGGGTCCCCCAGAGCTCTGTCATCTGACTTTTGGGGAAAGAATATTTAAGCCAGCAAGAGAAACTTTCCTTTTTAAAAAGTTCAAGTCCTGCTTAAGCTGAAAGCTCTAAGAAGACAGTAGAACAAGCCTTCCTAGTGACTTGGAGCAGCTGCATTAAACCGTTACTGACAAAAAAAGAATGTGCTGTGAAAATAACAAAAAATAATACTCTGGCTGAAATAATTTCAGTCTCTCAAACAAAATGGAAGTACAAAGCTTTACAGGCTTCTTTCATGTCACCTTTTGATATCCTAAGAGGAAGATGCAGCAAGTACTAAGAGGTTTAACTGTTAAGTGGAAGCACATAAAGCTAAACATTATGAGGTACTTGAGATTTCTTTAATATTTCAAGTATATAAACTAGTCCAGAGCTGGTTTTTTTTCCCTTCACAGTCTAGCCATGCATCTTAGAGCTCTGACAGCAACTTGAAGTTAGGAAGTCTGTTGATATATTTGTTATCCTATAAACATCACAAGCAGGCTACAAAAAGTTAACAGCTGTGCCTATATATTTAGGGCATTTATATTTCTTTGGTTTAAAACCTAAGTCATTATCTCTTTCAGCAGCAGTAAGTGTACTGCACTAAGTCACAGACTAGGTACTTTAACAAACAGAAGAATAGGCTGTTCATTTAAGTATACTTCATGTCAGAGACCAGAACAATGAGGCAAAACATGACATCACCTATTCATACCAATTACAGAGAAACAGCATTTCAGAGCAGTTTATTTTGAAATAACTTCCTTGGTTAGGTTCCAACTCACTCGGGGCATTTACCTCTGACATTAAAATAGCTCACCCTGCCACCTCCACAGCTCTTCCATCCCATGACGAGGGCAGACTTGCTCCTCCCTTGAAGTGTCTTTCACAATGTGCCATAACCCGAGTGAAACCAAACTTCCAGCACTAACCATGACTCAGAATCACCTGCTCCAGCACTCCCATCAGTCCCTACCACAACAACTGCCAATGCCAGCACACTTCCACCTCTGTAATCACTAAGTTTTTTTTTGTTTTGTTGTGTCTCTACACTTTAAGATAGTTTTATACAGGCATAAAGTTTTAATTTGCCCATAAGTTTGGGTTTGTTTTTTTTCCCCCTGTGCCTAACTTCCTTGAAACAGCAGGAAACCCAGCTGGGTTTGTTCAGCTGACAGCAGTGGCTGTTTGGGGGGACAGCTGACATCACTCCAGTCTATACACAGCACTGGATATATTATTATTACACATATGTCACATCAGATATCCCTGCTGCACAGTTTGCACTACTCTACACCGCTGATCACATCCGCTGTCCCCCTGCAGCCCCGGGAGGGGCGACACTGCCTTCCCCCTCGGCTAAGGCTGGCTGAAGGAAGAAGAAACTGAACTTCCCGTTCCCTCCTCCATCCACGCAGGGAGGGCGATCCCAAGCCGAGAAAGCACAGCTCCTGCCAGTGTGACACAACCACCGCAAACCCTCCTCCTCCTCCTGGAAAGGGCCCTGCAAAGGGAGGCCCAGTCCCCCACCGGGAGGCCCAGTCCCCCACCGGGCCGCCCCGCTCCCCCAGCCGCCATCACGAAAGGCACTCGCTTCCTCCTTCCCACCGCCTCCCGGGGGCACCTCCCCGGGCGGAGAGGCTTCACCCGCCCCACAGCAGGCACCGGCCACAGAAACACCGGTTCTCAGCCCAGCCCAAGCCAGGCCCCGCGGCCTCCCCCCAGCCCAGCCCAGGCCGCGGCCCCCACCCCGCGAGGGCCGGCAGCCGCTGAAGCCCCCGAACCCCGAGGATACTCTCCATGTTGGACATGGCGGCGGCGGGCGGCTCGGCGGCGCTCGGGCCGGCCCGGCGCAGGGAGCGGAGCGGGCGGTGGGCGGGTGGTCCGCGGGGGCTCCGCCGGTGCTCGGCCCCTGTCTCGGCGCTGTGGCGGCTCCGGCTTCCGGTGACCCCGCCCCGCCGCGCGCAGCCGCACCGGGGCGGGGCGGGAGCGCGAGGCCGCCCTTCCCATCATGGCGGCTGGGCCGCCTCAGGCAGTGGGGGTGTTTGTTTCGGCCCCTCGCCCTCCTTTAGCCGGCTCTGTCAGCGCTCTGGCCGCCATCGCTGGCACCGGGGGAGGACCGGGTGGAGCAGGCTCCGGCCGGGACGGGCAGGCCGCTTGCCGGGCGCGGGAGGCCCGGGCTCGGCCGCCTGAGGGGTGGTTTGGGGTGAAGGCCCCTCTGAGCAGCAGCAGCCCCGGCAGTGCCAGGAACTTCTCTGGAAAAACAGAGACCTTAACCTTCTTCACAACACCAGGGGTGGCCTACACAAAGCCTTTAGTACCAGCATTTGATACAAAACTGTATTTTTATCCTATTGAGCAAAAAGTTCCCAAAGATTCTGCAGTTTATTGCCCGTATCTCAGTATACCTCAGTAGAAGATGCCCCAGGAGGCGTGCAACATCTCAGGTCACTTGGAACACAAAGATCAAATATGAGTTGTGTTCACAGCTGAGTTGCTGGAGATGACATTTTATAAGCTTGTGACAGCCTGCTTTAATAAGTGGTAATCCTTCCAGCAAGCTAAATTACTTTCTTGAGTCACCTTGCTGAGTCACGCCAGTATCTTGAGATGCAGGTTGTTTCCTGACGGTGTACCTTTCAGACAGAAATTGTTAACAGAAGTGCAGTGATGTCTAGTTGCTAAAAGATGGAGAGCCTGAACCAATAATTTTGAAAGAACTGAGGAGTCCTCTCTCTCTCTCGTTTATTGTGTTTTATGTTAACAACACCGTAACTTTACACAGAGACCTCTTTTAAGACAGAACCCCACCCGAACCCCACTTCTTCAAAAAAGAAAGAACAAAACAACAGCAGCGTTCATCGTATTTAATAAACTGTTCAACCCCTAGAAAAGAGTGGAAAAAAATAAGATCTTCTGCCCTTGAATTTAGTGCGAGATTGAACATAATTACCAGATCAGAACTTCCAAAAACAGAGTTCAGAAGCGTATTGTTAGTTGAAGGGCTTCAAATCACTTTAAGAGAATATGCCTCCTGCTTTTATGAAATAGCTGGTTTTAACCAGAGGAAGTAAAATGAATACTTTTAGTAAAAAGTTATACATTCCAGTTGGATCCAAAATACAAATTATATGTTTTAAGATGTTTTGTGGTTTGTTTTTTTTTACATTGCCTTTTCTTTTCTTTAGATAAATAGGGCTAGAGTCCCACCTGCTGGCATTCCAAACAGCATGGTGACCATTTACAGCAACCAAGGAGTTCAACTCTATAATCTTTTATGATATTAAAAGACCTCTGGCGTCACTCATTTATTAACTTTCAGCTAACCATAAAGTAAGTCTCCATGTCTTTCACCATCCCAGAAGAGCACTGGGGTAGTTAATAATCCTCCCAGTATCATTCCCAGAAATGCAGTTGCCATCACTACTGTTTGACTCTTGTCTCGTCTGGCAGCGTCAAATGGGGAAAAAATCAGCTCTCTGGTGATTGAAAGTGATAGAGTCTTGACATCCCACTTCTGAGATGTGTCATGAGCTTAATTTCTGATAACACTTGACTTGATTAAAAACTGACAGCTACTCAGTCAGGAAGCTAAAAGTATTGCTATTCCTAAAGAACATCTTCTGCTCCCTAAGTTCAAACCCTAACTTTTTCATGGTCAGATTTTGCTTGTTACAATAACCATTGTAATATTTACCAATCTAACATTATTGTTAAATATAACAATGTTTCTCCGATTTAAATGCACGTATTTTAGAGGAATATAACTTGCAGTTAGACTCAGGCCAAGACAGTTGTCTCTTCAAGACCTCATCTTCCATGGAAGATTTTAGGCTTCATTCATTGTTTAATTTAGATGAAATAAACTATTAGAGTAGGGCCTTTTCTTTTCTTTAACAAGAAACTTTCCAGCTAACATAACTAGATTAATCCTGATAAAACCTGAAGAACATTCTTGCTGGTTTATTGACTGATTCACTCTGAGTGCCATTAAGCCTTCAGAATAGGGAAGCGACTGCATTTTTCAAATGGAACGTATAAAACACTTTATAGTGTACAAATAGTCTTTGCTAATGCGAAGTCATCTCCTTGTTACACAAATTGATATTAAGATTCTGATTTTTCTTCCAAACTGAGTGGAGTGTTTTAAATGTATTAGGGCTGGTAATTGGAAGCTGTTAGAAATAGTGAAAATTGGACAATGCTAAGAAGGTTGATCTTCACTACTTCTGTCAGAGGAGGCTTTCTTCAGAGACAAGAATGATTAGGAAAAAATGTTGACTTGTTACTTTGTAGCTGCCTAAGCTTTCAAACATGAAATCACATCACATCTTTTCATTGTGAAAATGAACTTATCTCTCAGTCCTGAACACGGGTACCTGCATTCTTCATAAACAGGGTGTTCAGAAAAGGTATCGGAACAAGAAATTTAATCCTGCTTTCGGATAATGCAAGTCTGCATTTATTTTTTAGGATCAATCTGTGTGCCTTTTAGATTCTTGCCTTTGGGAATGGGATGTCTCAGCTATGCCTATGAGCATTATTTAGCTGTTGCTTTTTATGGGAAGGCAACAGGGATAAGTTGCTTCCTTCATTGGGACTCTTCTGAAAACACGATATAAAACCATTTGTAAATGAAAAGCTGTCATTCCTGGGGTTGAGGCCAGAACACAAAGTTTGAGATTGGGTCCAGGAATCCAGAGGACTTCCCTGATGTATCTTCTCACGTGAAGGTGGGAACTTCTGGGTGGGCAGTGTCTCGGGGTGATGTCCTTGCCGGCTGGTCCTGGGCACAGCAGCGCTCAGGAAGGCAGCTCACCTCTGCATTTTTAATACTGTGTTCTGCTGAAGCATCTCAGGCAAAACCCTGCCAATAAAGTGATGTATCTGAACTGACAGCTTCCTCATTTACCCCCACTGTGCCACATTGGTGTAAGCACAGCCTGGAGACACCGTAATGATGTAGGAGTACTTATAGCAAATGAACTGTAATAAGTGTGGCAGAAGACACTTTTGAGCAAAGCTGGGAGAAGTAATTATTCTTTCTTGTGTCTCGGGAGTCTGAATTCATAATGATGAAGATTGCTGAAGCCTGGCTGTAAAAGCTTTGAAATACCTACCGGTGACAGACACGTAGTGACCGGCAGCTGCATTGCTCTGTGGTTTTAGTGGGAGAGGTCTGTGTAAAGTACCTTTTCAGGAGATGGGAAAAGATGCAATTACACTGTATGATTTTCTGGGTCTGATCCACGTTGGTAGGTAATTCTCATTATCATTAGTATTATTGTCTGTGGTTTTAAAACCATATCTACGGAGAGGTGTAGCAGAGCTTTAGCATATTTAATAGAGAACGACCCATGAGCAGACTGCTCCTGCACAGTCCTACTGAAATCAACCTCATAGAAGCTCGTGCAATAATTCTCATGAGTAATAGTTACTTAAATGTATAAGGCTCTCCAGGGTCAGAAACAGACATTAGATCACTGATTATCCCCATTTATTTTTCTATGATATTACTGGAACTCATTAATTAGGACATCATTCGGAGGTGTCAGCGACATTAGATGGGAACTATTAGACTGATCATCTACTTTGAAGAAAAATGATTCATTTCAGTGATGTCAAAGAGAAGTAAAACTGACCTAATTATCCACAACAATGTTAGAGAACAAAGCAGCAAAAACTGCTCAGAAATAGGAGCGTATCACGTTTTGCCTCAATCAAACCTGCGAAAGCATAAATCAGGTTCATGCAGCTGAGGGAGGGAGCCACCTGGGCTACAGCCTCCCCGGTGCTGCTCAGGACCTGAACTGACAAAGCCAAATTCCAGCTTAAATCCCCCTTCCCTTTTGACCACTGAAGATACACCCAGCTGGTGATGGGCTTCTCTCTGGTTTCCCCATTTTCTCAAGAGCACAAATCTCCTGCAAAGCTGAACATTTACAAACCAACCCACGGCAACTGCTTTCCTTCCTTTTCTCGTACATCCTTCACAGCACAAGAGATACTTGGACACTGTTTCATATTCTTTGTCTAATGTCCTGCATGGCCATTAGAAGGAAGAACAAGGGCACCAAGGAAAGGACTCTATGGACGCCCCTCTGGCTTCAGTGCTGAATTCCCCTACTGAAGAGCCAGAGTACATTTAGAAAGAAATAATCACACTATGAAACCCTCGTAGATCAAAAACTGTGTTAGTACCATGACAGCACCAGCAGAGAGGATGTTCTTTAAAAACTGGTTGTTCGTGTGAAATTTAACTTGGCAAAGCTGAGAAGTGGTCAGTTGAACACTTTGAAGAACAAGCTTAACCAGGTGCAGCATCTATGAGAAATTGCGAATTATTGTTTCCACTTTCAAAACAGTGAATGTCTAGAGAAAGTAGCCTATTGGGTTTTTTGACTCACGCTATCATTTATTCAACTTTTTTTTTTTTTTTTTTTTAAGAAAACCCACCTTTAAAAGGCTGGAGGATTGTAAAGGAAATATTGCCAATGAAGCTCGCTCATTGCCATGGTAACATGGTGGTTGCGGTTGTGCCACAAGCAAAATAGATTTTATTGCTTTGCAATTACTTGGTCGGCTGCTGTCAGTGTACAGCGTGTGAAGTACTAGGACTTTTGTGGACTCGGCGGGAGATGGATTTCACCCCAAACACCGTGTCCTTTTCAAGTATAGTCCTGCCAGAATTGCACTGCAAAAGTGAAAGTGCTCCAGGTGGTCTCCACTCTCTCACCTGCCTGTTATTTTTGATCTTCTCTGCAGATGGTGTGGCTTATTCTCCATAGAGTCCTGTGGCTTTTAAGAAGATTAAACTGCAGAGCAGATTTTAAGGATTATTGACCTGTTTATTATCAGTGTTGCGGTGATTAAGAGACAGGCAGCATTACTAGGGAAATAGAGTTTATTATTTTTTTCCTGGCATACATCACTGAATTTTCATTACTAAAAAAAATGCAAAGAAATTTGGAAGAAGCATATTACCCAGCATTTGTCTTCAGCAACCTAAGTGAAATATTTTGTCTACTGTGGGTGCAAAGACATGCCAAGATGTTAATAAAGACTGCAATGAAACATCCATTTTATGTATTCGCAAACATTTTCATTACAATAACATTCTGAAAGTACATTAAAATATATAAATTGCATATTCTCAGCAGGCTTTCATTTGAAATTTACTATTTCATGGAGAAGGGAATAAATATTTCAGGGCAAATTATATCAACTGAGACTTCTTAAGATGGTGATCGTGCACGTGGAAGGCAGTGGGGAACCCTCCTTGGGAGACCTCCCCCCTCTGCTGCCTGGAGAGCTGTGATGCTGTCACGGGTGTGGGAGGGAAATGGACCCACTTTGGCAAGTTTTACAACAATATAAATGCCTCATGTATAGCAGACAGAAAGAAAAATACCTGTGCTGCCCAGCTGTGTTGCCTTTGAGCTTTTCCAGTTCAGCTCCATTTTAGTAACTCCTCCGCTGGCTAAAAGCTTTATTTTGGGGGCAGGATGAGACATCACTTAACGGTAGCTCCATGCTAAGACCCTCCAGCCTTTATCCTGTTCGAAAGAGTGATAATTCTGACATTTGAGTCACTTATTTGGCATCTGAATGACCTCCGCTTTGAAATGAATAGAGCTGTTGACTAATCTCTGAACTATCGGTACAGACGTTCTGCCTTTGTAAAATGAGGAGGAGTTCACTGTATTCTGTGTTTTTGAAAGACGAAGATGTCGTGGTGGGCTACTTTCAGCCAATAAAATTTTAAACGAATTGGTTTACTTTACTTCAAAGAAATCATAGATTTCTGGTACCGACTGCTTACTTCTCATTTGGCTGAAATCACTCTCCACAGCCACTGTTGCTGAATGCTTGCTTCCTGCTTTTTGCATTTGGATTTTTGATATGTCCATTTTAGAACCTCAGCCACTTTGTGCTCTGAGTTACCTACTATCAATTCTCAAACCTCTTCCAAAAGAAGCCATTTAATCCTCCTCCTGCTTCCTCCTTTCCCCTTTCCTCCTACACTATCTCCATCTCATCTTTGATGCAGCAAACATTTCTTTTCCCTTAAATTTTATTGAGTTGTGTATTATATGTTGCTCCCTCCGTAGCACTTTGAAAAAACAGAACTGACAAACTAAGCTGCGCAAGAGGATGAAGAAAAAAAGTGAACTGAAAATATGAAAAGAAAATCAGAATAATTAAATAAAAGTGCTGAAGAACTACAGCTGAATTCAATTTCCAGACAGGATGGAGATATATGGATTTGCCATTTTTATGTATACACTTTCAGGTAGTGATGGCTTTTAGGACTGGAATGAGGCAGTGACATTTAAAACATTCGTTACACAAACAAAATTCTCCTTCTCCATCCGTGGTATTTCAGCTTAATCTTTCTCTGACTTTTTTTCTTCCTTCATCATGTCCCTTTGCTGTGTCTTTTTTTTCCCCTTTCGTATGTGCTTTAACATGCAGACACAGACCAGTGCAGCAGTTGTCACAGGTTAGTTGTTCATGATGGGCTCGTTGATGTGGTGTGTTACAAACACTCAGCACCCGTGTGATGCCTTTCAGCTAAGCCACAGAAACAGGTCTTGCTCTTCACGTTTTGCAAGAGGAAGATTTTACATTTTATTTTCATCATACCTGAGGTCCCATATTGCATCAACCCCTTAAACATTGGCTCTTGCTATAAAACAGCTCATTTCGAAAATGTTTTCAAAACCGAATACAGCTTTACCCCTAAGTTTAAAGTACATAAACACAGCTTGCTTTTTATTCTCCTGATGATGGAGTACCATAATTTCGACATAGCAATAATTCTGCTCCACTCAATGAAATGCTCACCGTGGGTAACTGTTGCGAGACCAAGCCAAATGAGCTCATGTGCATTGGTTTGGGAACTGTGACGCCAGGAGCGCGCTGCGGTGAGGATCAATTTTAATCACAATAATTGATCTGTACCCTTAGTCATTCCTAACGTCCGTCACGCGTGATGCGCAGAAGAAGGTAAATGTTAAGAAGAAATTCAGGGGATAGAACACTAGGAGAAGCAAATCTAGGTATGATACAAACACTACTGAGGACTTTAAAGGTAATGCCGTGGAGAACCCTGATGTAATTAAAATGCAATTTTCTTACCAGATGCCAAATAAAAGCAGCTCAAGGATTTGACTCACATTGTATTTTATGTCTACATATAGCAGAAAGAAATTAAAGTGATAAAAGACATTAGGGAATGAGGGGTATTCTGGAGCCAAGGCATTGGTAGGTCTCTGAAGCAGAAGGGGTTGGCTACAGAAGGCTGAATGATGTTAGCCGTGGGGGGAGCCAGGCAGCTTGGCCTCCTCGCTCCTCTCTGATGGAGGAACCCTGGCACAGGGATGTGCACACTTTGCCCAGTGCCTGCTCCCCTCTTCCAGTTGCAGCAATATTCATTACAGCAGATGATCAAAAAGAAGTGTTGCCAGCAGGGCCAGAGAAGGGATTCTGCCACTTTGCTCTGCTCTGGTGAGACC
>BJBW01003915.1:159102-182554 GCA_004320125.1 Scolopax mira
ACTAGATGACCTTTGGAGGTCCCTTCTGGCCCAGATGATCCTATGATTCTATGGGCTCTCCAACATCAAGAATGACCCGTGTCCCAGAATGCCAGGGACACAGCAGGTTTCCAACGCAAACTGTTGGCAACTGCAGCGAGTTAAGTTCAAAGAGTTAATGACAAAGTGCTATTAGTCCTGGTTCAGTGTGGAGAGAGGATGGCAAAATATAGTTCCACCCACTTTCTATGCTTGGGTGAATGCGGATGTTCTGAATATAAGGGGACACGTACCTGGGGATGTAAAAAGGCTTGTTAATCCAGGCGATTTTTCCCACCACGTACTCCATGAGCATAATCATTATCCAAATAAACTTCAGTGCAATTGCTCTTAGTATAAGACAACAAAAGGAGACAATGGGTTTGGCAGTGATGGTGATTTAATGAGTCACTCTGTTCAGTACTGAAACCTTATTACTGATCCTACTTCGCAGAGATACTTCTGTAATATTTTGGTTTAAAAGATGCTACTGAAAGTGGGTAAAACTAAAAGTTTCTGTTCCACAGAAAATTCACCAAAAATTGTTCTCATGTAGAGCAAATAGTGGAAATTGTGAAATTTTCTGTTGAGAATCCAACAACTCAGGCTCTTAAAAAAGATGGTTTTCTCTTATTTCTGTATTTTAAAAAAATAAATACTCATATGTATTTCCAAAACTCAACAAGAAAGTCTACCATGTTTTAAGAGCATGAAATATGACTAAGAGGGATTTATCCTGTCTCTTTGGAGAACAATGAGGGAAAACAGGAATGTGAAACCTCTGTAATTGGATGGACAGTTTCGGTACTCAAGGCATAAAAGAATCAGCTCAATAAAAACATTTAACTCTCCAATACTGGTGTTAATTATCTGATTCTCTCTCTGAGGTCCACCAGAGCAACACACTTGATTTGAAAATGAGAACAGGTCACTCTTTTTTAGTATAAATAAGGTAAAATATAATGGGAAGTGGACTTCTTGGGGAACAACCCACCTGAGAAGGCTGCTCAGGCTCTGGCCCTCAAGATTCGCTCACTGTTCCCCCACAGCTCATCCCAGCTACAGAATCTTGATTGTGGGTCATGTTGAGGGTATAATAATATAAGCTGTGCTTACATGCAGCATATGTGATCTGTGTTCTTGCCATGATGATTGCAATCAAGGTTTTTCATGCTCCCAGACTCTGTAGTTTTCAGAAGAATTGGTATAAATCTGAGCTAGAGCTTTTTGAAAGGTGACAATATAGTGAAAACCAAAGGCCCCTGCATCACTGAAGTGACTTTTTGTTTAATAAATTTTCCCCCTGCTCTATTACCATGAATTTACTGAATAAGCTTCATTTCCAGCTTATCTCGGCCAGTGAGACTGACACAACCATCTACTGAGCTACAATGGTCATGTTCTGTAATGGGATGCTGATAGTCAATTTAAAATGTGGACATGGGGTTTCACTCAAATAAAAAACAGATTGAAGAAAATAGACTGCTAGTTCCGAAAAAGATCTGAAGGTCAGGGGTTTTTTTCCCCAAAATGCTTCATTTCTTTTCTTGAATAGATTAATATTTCAACTTTGAAAATACTCTGCCAACCACTGAAAAAATGAGAAGCCTGGGACAGATTTAAGTTGAAAATTAAACTCAGTTAATGTGTCAGGGAAGTGATTTTTCTTCTGGGAAAAGATTAGAGGAGAGAGGCAGCTGAAAGAACCTGCATAGAAATAAAAAATATAAAATTATTATTTGAATGGAACTTCCCATGTTCCAGCTTGAGCCCATTGCCCCTTGTCCTATCACTGGAAACCACTGAAATCACTTGGGATGGAGAGCACCATTCATAGTTTATTTGTCTTGTACTCTCCCACACCTCGCCATGACAAATCTGGTTTGTAACCATGGGGAGAGACCTCTAATCAGAGCTGTGCTCAGTGCCCCTCTCATCCTCGAGGCGGCCTTGATGTCACGGTAATGAGCAAAGCAAACCATCACGATCCAGCTCGCATAAGCTTTGGATCCTTGCTTTCATCAGCCTTTCTGTTTTCAGCTCCCTTATGGAAGAAAATACGTACATGAAAAAAACAAAGTGTACTTTGTCCATGTCAACGCAACTGCTGTTAATATTAGTGGTTCCTTCCTGCATAATCAAATGCTGAGTGGTTTCAAACAACGCTAGAGATTTACAACCATAGGCAAGCCAGAAATCCCAAGCCCTCATTTTGCAGATTTATGATAAACATAACACCATTTAGTTGGACTCTTTTGGATTCTCTTAAGCTACTCGTATGTTTGCCTGCTCTGCAGGTGAAAAGCAATAACGAGTGTTAATAAAAAACAAATTTATTTTCATATATAAAGTTATGCACCAGATGGTGTTTACTACTACTTTTTGAAGAACAGCTTTAAAAAGTTTAATTTCAAGTGCTTCCTAAACACTACTCCAAGGGCTTCGGCTTTCTGTGAATCATTTCCTGGTGGTCACCTGGTTTCTAGCTGGAAGGCTCTACCAAGAAGTAAAAAATGTTTTTAGTAGATGATTGCTTTCCCCCCTCTGGTGAACAGCAGAGAGATGTTACCTGGCTGTGGGTGGCAAAGTAGATACAAGAACAGGATCTAACAAGGTAGGTGCCCTCCGATGCAAGCTCTCAACGAGCGAGTGTAACTGAGAAAACACTATCACACCATTTCTGAGTGGCCCGAGGATGATGTTGTTGTGTTATTGGAAAGCTTGTGTTATGATTGTGCCTCTAGAGCTTCAGGGGGTTGTTTGGACTCTCCAAGCTACTAAAGCTGCTATTTTGAGAAGTCGAACAGGTATTTCACATGATACAACTCGCATTGTCTGCCTTCAGCTCCTTTGCTGAAAGTGATTTTCCTCCAGAGGAGTTTGTTTTTTCGTAACAGTATCTGAAAACATAGAGTTGAAAGGAATATAAGAATAAATGAACAAATAAGCTTGTTGCAAGCACCAGAACACAATATATTGCTTAGGAACTGCTCAGGGCATGTGGTGGTATCACGGTTCTGACTGATCAACAATGCTTCACACAACCTCTATTTAACAAAACAGCCCAGGTCAACTTAGCTTGTGCCAGCACCTCCTAAAATTCCTCACAGATGGCACTTAATAAATACTTAAAGGGTGGATGTCAAGAGGAAGGGGCCAGGGTTTTTTTCAGTGGTGCCCAGGGACAGGACAAGAGGCAACGAGCATAAACTTGAACATAAGAAGTTCCATCTCAACACGAGGAGGAACTTTTTCACTTTGAGGGTGGTAGAGCCCTGGCAGAGGCTGCCCAGAGAGGTGGTGGAGTCTCCTTCTCTGGAGACATTCCAATCCCCCCTGGACATGTTCCTGTGGGACCTGCTCTGGGTGGACCTGCTCTGGCAGGGGGTTGGACTCAATCTCCAGAGGTCCCTTCCAACCCCATAGCATTCTGTGATCCTGTAATAGCTTCATCACTATGATTAGCCTTTTCCATCAGAAATGAGCGCTATTGCTTAACAGTCAGTTAAGCATTTTTCTACTGATCCCAAAGCTCTATCATAGTCTCTTGGTAGGATCTTTCTGCTTATTAAAGGAAGCTTCAGATTCCTGTTATGTGCAGCCAGCCAGTGGTAGGCATTGATAAAAAGGAAGAATCTTTACAGATAAATCAAATAAAAACATCCTAAACCAACTTACCAGCTCCACATAAAGCAATTGCTGTGCTATCAGTCTCAGAAATTATATAGGAACTCCTACAGTGGAAGGATAGAGCATCTGGACTTTTTTCCCCCCTCTCAAGCTCTGTAAGTTTTGATGGGATGGTTGGCTTCTTTCTTGCTGGGTGAAGCAATAAACAGAGTTCTGCCAGCTTCACTGCAACAGGTTGCAACCTTAAGAGAAGAGCTGTGGAAGTAGCCTGCAAGTGTAACAGGCCTCTCCTTTCTGCACAGTGCAATATATTAGTTTCAGATTTGGAGGGAACCTTGCTGAGATGTCTCATGGTTTGGGAAAAGACCAGGGAGAGTGGGGGAAGAGAAAGGCATAGACTGACAGCTGCCCCATCCTGCAGCTCGAGGTGCCCTGGAGAGCTGGAGATAGCTTTGGGTATTCCTTGCCACTTTGGTGTGTGAGTTGGTGTTTGCTGCCCTTTTAGCCTGGTGCCAATCTTAAAAGACCCAAACTCTCCAAGAGATAGCTCTCCAAGAGGATATATAGGGACTGATCCCAGTGCAAGAGGTCTCCTGAGTTCCCTGGTCTTTTCATGTTCAGTGGGAAGTATATGGCTCATAAGGAGAAGGGGAGAAGGTTTTTGTATCCCTGCAGGGCCAGTGCATTAATTTTGCACAGGGAGGAAGAGAAGAAGACCTCTTCTTTCATTTCCTTATCATCTGCAACAGGGAAAAAAGCCAGTGGGAAGCAGGAGGCCTGGAAGACCCTCACCTTCTTCTCTTCCAGCTTCCCCAGCAGAGCAGTGGGGAAGTGGGATCACAGTGTATGTGATCCTTACTGCTCGTACACGTTTTAGATCTCAGCAGAAACTGCCAATCTTCTCCCAGATTTTGGGATGAGCTGGCAGTTTCCCTGTCCTGCAGGGAGTCCCACCACAGCTGGCATTGTCCCCCCCTGCAGCTGGCACACCGGCTCCGATGCCAGGGGAAGCTGACAGCTCGCCAGCCAGGATGCTGTGACAGGGCATCACCAAGAAGCCTATCTGACCGCTCTCTTGCTCTGGGGATTTGGAGAGAGTTATGCCTGTCCTTTACTGAGTATTTAAAAGATGTTTTCCCAAAGATGATCAAAACAGATCTTTATTCTCTGTACGGTATTTGTCAGAATGGTTCGTTTTCTAAAAGAGTTGCTTTTACTGTGTATTTGTCATTCTTTTTGATTGCTACAGTATTGGACAACATAGTAAATAATATCAGACTCCAATATAGCTCTTTTCATACAAAGCCCATGAAACGATTCTTTGTAGCCCATGAATTCCACCAAAGAGCCTCGCCGCTTTGCCAAGCCATGTCTCTGTTAAAAATACCATGAAATCCGATAGAAGCTTTTTCCACTTTGTAAATGTGGAAACTACTAATGTTGTTCCTGCCTTCCCCGGGTGACTCATGAGCTGCTGGCGTCACGCACCCGGGCGGCAGCTGAGCCCTGCAGCCCCTGCGTGCAGCCCAGCTGGGTACCTGTCACCTCCCATCCACCGCCGGCTCCATCACCCCGCAGCCCCTCGGGCAGGGGTGTCATCGTCACCCACCATCTCTGCTGTGGAGCTGGGGACAGGACACAGCCCCCAGACTCTGCCCAGTTCCTGCACTGCCTGCGGGGAAAGCTGGGAAGGGCCGTGCCAACTCTTTTTTCCACTTTCCCTACAAAGCAGCAGTGAGGATATGGATTGCTCAGGAGCAGACCTTGCTCCAAGCCATCTTCTAAATCAGCACATGCTTCCTTCCTTAACACTACACGGAGTCACAGAAATGTAGAGGTTGGAAAGGACCTCTGGAGGTCATCTAGTCCAACCTCCTGCCAAAGCAGGGTCACCCAGAGCAGGCTGTACAGGAACCCATCCAAGAGGTTTTTTAGTATCTCCAGAAAAGGAGACTCCAGTGCTCTGTCACCGTCAAAGTGAAGAAGTTCCTCCTTATGTTCAGACAGAACTTCCTGTGTTCCAGCTTGTGCCCGTTGACCCTTGTCCTGTCACTGGCCACCGTTGAAAGGGGTCTGGCCCCATCCTCTTGACACCTGCCTTTTAGATATTGATCAGCATTGATGAGGTCCCCTCTCAGTCATCTCTTCTCCAGGCTGAACAGCCCCAGGTCTCTCAGCCTTTCCTCATCAGAGAGGTGCTCCAGTCCCTTGATCATCGTCATAGCCTTTGCTGGACTCTCTCCAGTAGTTCCCTGTCCTTCTTGAACTGGGAGGCCCAAAATTCTTTGATATGCCTTCCTGTACTCCCTGCCTGCTTTTGCTGCTGCCTCTTCGCACAGGTACCCTTCAGGGCTGTATCCTCCTCCCTTCCTGTGTTCCTCTTGTAGGAATAAAGCTTTAAGAGGCTGTTTGACTCTGGAATCATGAGCCCACAGCTCCTGTGAAGTCACCAGCACAGTGACTTCAAGGTCATGGTCCTTGAGGCATTTTTATGGGACCTTTAGTCTCACTCCTAATTTTTGTGCCTGAGGGCAGACAAGGGCTTGAGATGGTATGACCTTCTGTCATGCCCAAGGATCTTTTTTTATATAAGACAAACCTTTTGTTGGATAGAATCATAGAATTGTCTGAGCTGGAAGGGACCTTTCAGATCATCGAGTCCAACCATCAACCCAACACTGACAAAAACCATCACTAAACCATATCACTAAGCATTACATGTACCTGTCTTTTAAAAAGCTCCAGGGACGATGACTCCACCACTTCCCTGAGCAGCCTGTTCCAATGCTTGATAACCCTTTCAGTGTAAAAATGTTTCCTCTAATCTAAACTTTCCATGGCAAAACCTGAGGCCATTTCCTCTTGTCTTATTGCTTGTTAGCTTGGGAGAGGAGACCAACCCCATAGTGTGAATTTACAGCCAGTACATGCTGTTACAAAAGCACCAGATGAGTGGAGCACGCAAGAAATCTACAGCAAGATGTGCAGCCAGGTGTGACCACATCTGGGGGGGTTTCCTGCTTTCAGTCTGTAGCTGAAGTGCATGGTTCAGGTTGCAGAATGGTCCCCAGCGCAGAAGCAGCCTGTATGGAAGGATGTGGTTCTGCCATGCTTCCTGCAGTCCTTCAAGGACTGGGATGGCTGGAAAAGCCCTACAGCAGGAGATCACCTGGGTTTGAGGGGGGCCAGCAGAAATTTCATTATGTGGTTTTAGTGCTGAGGCAGGAAAGCATTTCAGTAGCTTCTCTGGGTTTCATTCTCATCCCTCAGGTGCTCCAGAATGCCCTACATACACAATCAAATCACTTGAGCTTTACTGGGAGAGAAGATTGGATTAGCAGCTAAACAAGCCACACCAGGTTATACATTTCTGTGCAGTTTTATTTTCTTCCCTACCACCACAGGGATACATGTAAGACAGCAGATATATATATATAAAAACAGCAGCCTTACAGGGAGATCTTCTTATAATAGCTACAAATTTCTTAAGTGTAAACATTTTTATTTGACATCTGATAAAGGAGTCAGAGGTGAAAGGCTTGCACAGAGCTTCTCTTTCCTTCTGACAGGACAGTCAGGAAACAGCATTTTTCTGAGCTTCCCAATGACGAATTAGTGCTTGTTTCCATTTAGCCCAGCTTCAGCTGGTCTGAATATATTCTATTTACAAGTGCCCTGAGATTAGTTCAAGTTGCTCCAGACTTCAGGGTGCTGACGTTGGAGGAGCTAAACAGAAGCAATTTGCTGATTCACCATAACAATTATCATGAAATATGAGTCAGGGTTTTCTTCTTTCATGTAACGATGAAATTAGGTTAGCATGCTTTGCTGAGCGCTTAGCTCTACTATGTGTGTTCCCAGTAGCATCTAATGTTCCTGCAGTGTATTTTTGGAAGTATAACCAGATATATGAGGCTACATCTTCTCCTGTTTCCCTTGGCTTCCCAATAAACTGACATTCACTACTCTCTGTCTTGAATTAGAAATCTGTTCTTTACTCTGTTGTATAGTCATGATACCACGTGGATTTCCTGCACCTCTCACCTGTTGGACTATGAAACCTCCATTTAAATTCTGTGCTTACGTGGGCTTCTCCAAAATGGGGCAGTGGAGCAGAGTCAGATGAATGTCCCAGAATCTGCACTCCAGTTATGGAGTAGGGAGACACCTCTTTCCTCAGATTGCTTCTTCGTCTTGGGGCAGGGTCTTCTTCACATCCCCTTCAGGTGGGACCATGCGCATGAATTACCCTTTCAACGTGTCTTATGGTGTGTCTGCTGACACATCAGCAAACCTTCCTCTCCTGAGGATTCTGACAGTGCCTTTCTGTTTTCCCATGCTCAAAGAAGCCATTTCAGTTCGAGGTAGTTACTGCAGAAGATGACATCAGCATTTAAATAGATTTCCTGAGGAAATGTTTTAATGGTCATTTTTATAGCTTATTTTGCGCTTTTAAACTTTTTCCTCTCTGGCCAAAGGTCAAGGAATTATTTCATACAGACCAGAGCTTGAGCATCAGTACAGGAAAAGAGCTAATTCTGACTAATCTCATGGTTTTGATTGCTTTGATTTGTTTTCATTCTGAGCGCTAATGTCAGAAGAAAAAAGTGAATTGCATTCTGCCTTCAGAGAGACCTTTTCGGATGAATGAAAGCATTCTCCACTTCTCCGTTCAGGCAGTAAATAAACTTAACAAGACTCTTCATATTTAAGAGTGAAACTACATAAAAGGTGGCAGGAGCTATAAAAGCTCTGACCTCAATGGACTTCCCTCCTTACACTCCCTTTAAGAGAAATTTGCACATCCAAGTAGTTCTCAGTACTTTTGCTCAGTAAGAAAGATCCCATTATCCCTCTCTGGCTACTAAATGGAAACAGCAGGCAGGGACTGGAATTCCTTCCAAAATCTGCCCGTGCGCTCAACGCAAGGTGCCAGGTGATGAGAGGAAGAGCTTACAGTCATGCGTGCAGTCTGCTGCCTTCACCCTGGCAGGCTGGAAAGGAAAATTTCTTAGGGTTGCATTTCTCTTTGTGTGTGTGTGTGTGCAAAAGTGAATGCCCAGTTTACCTGGAAAGTGCACTTCCCTTTCCCCCCCATGTTGTCTCAGAAACATACACTTAAAATTAATGCCACAGGGATTTATTTGTTTTTTCTTAGATCACAGAATCATAGAATCACAGAATGGTTTGGGTTGGAAGGGACCTTAAAGACCATCCGGTTCCAACCCCCTGCCCTGGGCAGGGACACCTCCCACCACCCCAGGCGGCTCAAAGCCTCCTCCAACCTGGCCTTGAACCCCTCCAGGGATGGGGCAGCCACAGCTTCTCTGGGCAACCTGGGCCAGGCTCTCACCACCCTCACAGCAATCTATTATCTAATCTAAATCTCCCCTCTTTCAATTTGAAATCATTACCCCTCATCCTATCGCTCCCCTCCCCGACAAAGAGTCCCTCCCCATCTCTCCTGTAGGCCCCCTTCAGGTACTGGAAGGCTGTTATAAAGGATGATTTCCTTTGAGGCAGAATATTCATCATTCGTGACATGAAGTTCTAGAGTTTTGAAGGAAAACGTAGTCCTGCGATGGAATTTTCCAAAGGTAAAAACAATTTTCTTCCACTTCGCTGAACTGCAGAGCAAAGAGCTAAATGCGCAGGATATTTCAGATCTAAAATACACGTGAGAATTGGGGAAGTATAGATCAGGATCTGACCTTTACAGTTTCGGGCTTGGTAATCTCCAGCATTTTGCAAGTGCCTTTATTGCTATCACAGTTTGAACACGTTCTACGCATCGAAATCCCTAGGAAATTTGATAAAATCTGAAAGTAGGGCTGGCCCCATCTTCGTGGTTGAGGATTTAGGTGCTGTTATTCTAGCAAAAAACATGACCTTGCATTAAGTTATCCACTGCATGCTATGGACCTTGAGCTTTGCATTCATAAAATACGATAAAGGGCATAGTTCCAAGCCTCTGTGAAAAATTGGCTGTGCTTCTAACATTTTATTCAGCAAGAAATCAGTGCTGTGCGTCACTGGTCAAAAGATGACTAAGCTCTGGTTATAAATGATATCAGTGATAAGGATTTACAGTCAGATTATCCCACTTTTTATTCCTATTGAATACTACCTTACTCCTTAACCAATGAATTAGAGATAAGCGAATCTTTAAACTAGGTGTTTGCTCAAAAGCTTTGCTGACGAGAACTGTATTTATGTGTATGTTAAGTGCTTTCTTGAATTAGGGCCAAAGCAGGAGGACGCGGCAGGAGCCCAGGCTTTAGAGAGTGTTTCTTGTACATCACATTGGCAGAAGAGACCTGGCCTCTGAAGTTACCTTTAAAATCCTCATTTCCAAAACAAACAAAGTGCTCTGGGTGAAATCCCGGCTTTACTGCGTTCAGAAGCGGAAGTCCCAGGGTGTCATCATACAGATGTCCTTCTCCTTCATTCCCTTTCCTGCCACTTTTTGATGGGTTGAAAAATATATTGCTGCCAGCCCTGTGCTCCTGTCCCTGGCCGGCCGGTGGCCGTGCACAGCAGCCCGGTGACATCACGATGGCACAGATTTATATCCGCCTCCTCGAAAATGCGCAAAGAGGCAAAGGCACAATTCCAAGAAAATCCAGTTCTCCCTGCCTGACATTAAATTAGGTTTATCAACCATCAAACTTAAGCTTTTCTCTGTATATTAAACACTATTCCCTTACCCAGCTGTGCCGTGGTGCTGGCAATTACCTATTGATATAGATTGAAAAAAAAAACCAACAGAAAGATATGTAGCTTTTACTACATTTCCTGATTTCACAGTGCAGTAGGACCATTAACTAATTAATTTGCCCAATTAATCACTCAGTAGCTCCATACAATGGGTGGGCAGAGCTGTGGCATGGGGTGTGCGTGCTCCTGCCCCATTCATCCCTGCGGCAGCGTGTGGCTTGTTCAGGGCCACTGGCCTCTGGCTCGGCTGCGGTGGCCCCTAAACAGGCAGCTGGAAAACACAGTTGTTGTAGCTGAGAATTGGTTCGTGTTTGGAGTTTATGAGGGTTTGGGAAGTTACAAAAATGACATCACCTTTTCTTTTTGTTGTTTTCTTTTGGGAACTAGAAATATAAACTGATATAATAATAAATTGTAAGTAATTTAAAAAAATAAACTAAATTAATAATAATGTCAGCTCATTTAAATCTAAATACTTTTGACAACTAGGAATATAAACCAATACAAACTAACTTGGTGCCTGTGATATGAAATGAAGTCGTCTCATGAGCAGGATTCTTTAATTGTGAAGTGCTTTGTAATTGCTGCCAATTGCTTTATCACCAGAGTCATAAACCTGTTCTCAAGAGGAAAGAGACACTGAAGATGTTTTTAAGGGCCCAAAAGAATAACAGCTGGCTTGAGGATTTTTATATTTTCAAAGGCGCTTATTTCATTGCTGCAGATTCTTTTGAGATAAAAGGTTAAAATCTTGCTTTGGTGTAATACCCGAGAGCCAGCCTGGAAGTGTCTGGGTGCTGTAAGTTAAAGTACAGACACAGCTATTTAAGGTTATTATATATATTTGCCTGTGATAAAATGCAGCTTAAAATACTTTCATAACCTTTTTTTTGCCAAGTTATGCTCATTGTTATGAGTCACCATAGTACTAAATCTGCACCTTTTTTTCAAAAATAATCACGGCTTACCCATTTGGCATAGTTTCTCAGAACAGTAAAGTAAATGGTCTCTTATCTTAGTTCTGAGTAGTGGCAAAAAGTAAACTTAGACACTGCACGGCAGCAAGTGTAAGGAATTTAGTATGGCAGGGGAATGGAAATGACCAAAAAAAGGCACAAATGCCATAACCTCATCCTGCACAGGGTTTTATTCCATTCAGCCAGTGCAGTAATTGATCAAATATAATAAATTCTAGAAGCCTACAGTTGGAAAGCCTGTTTTTCTAAATCTGCTCTTTAAAAGTAGACCCGAGGCAGTGATGTCACACCCGGCACATAAAGGAGCGTATGGAATGCGTACAGAGGGACTGTCTCCAAGCAGAGCTGCAGCAGAGGGAGGTTCGGGTCCCACAGCTGGAGACCATGCAGCAGCCGAGCACCCCCGCGCTCTAGGAGGGCAGAATTTGGAGGTTCGAGTGACCAAACCGCAGGTGCTGCTGCTCACGTCACTGATTTTTTGCCTGGGTTTAGCGAAATCACCTTAATCCTTCTATTTGCATCCCTGAAACTTTAGCTTGCCTCTTGCAATGCATAATATATATATATTATATATATATATTTGCAAGCACAAACGTGGGTCGGGCAGAGCATGGCTGGAGAGCAGCCCTGAGGAGAGGGACTTGGGGGTGTTGGTGGATAAGAAGCTCAACATGACCTGGCGAAAGCCAACCCCCTCCTGGACTACATCCCCAGCAGTGTGGCCAGCGTGGCCAGCAGGGCGAAGGGGAGGGATTCTGCCCCTCACCTCTGCTCTGGGGACACCCCACCTGGAGCACTGTGTCCAGCTCCAACGTTAGAAGGACACGGACCCTTCTAACACAGAGGAGGCCATGAGGATGCTCAGAGGGCTGGAGCCCCTCTGCTGTGAGGAAGGGCTGAGATATTTGGGGTTCTTCAGCCTAGAGAAGGCTCCGGGGAGACTTTATAGCCCCTTCCAGTATCTGAAGAGGGCCTGCAAGAAAGCTGGAAAGGGGCTTTTTACGAGGGCATGTAGTGATAGGACAAGGGGTAATGGCTTCAAACTGAAGGAGAGGAGATTCAGATTAGATATTAGGAAGAAATTATTTATTATGAGGGTGGTGAGAGCATGGCCCAGGTTTTCCAGAGAAGCCCAGATGGGCTGCCCCATCCCTGGAGGGGTTCAGGGCCAGGTTGGAGGGGGCTTGGAGCAACCTGGTCTGGNNCCAGGGCAGGGGGTTGGAACTGGATGGTCTTTAAGGTCCATTCCAACCCAAACCATTCTGTGCTTCTGCGATACATGTATTTATGGTATATATGTAGCTATTTCCAGCGTACAGCCAGGCGGGGGTCCGGCCTCGGCTGTGCCTTCCCAGTGCTCCCGTAATGGTGCCGCCCAAACCACCAGCTGTAGATGCAGGAAGGATCTCGAAATCAAGGAAGTTTTGGTCTGGCGTTGTTTGGTGTTAATGAGCGGAGAAACGGGGTCACCGGAGGCTGAAACCACCTGGAACCAAGGACCTTCCTTCCCTTGGGCGCTGGGTTGGTGGCACCTCTGATGCCCGAGAGCAGAAGGAAGGGGGACAGGCCAAAGGGACCCCCCACCATGTGCGCAGGAATGGGTTAAACACAACGCTTTAAGGGTTAAACACCGCTCCGGTTGTGTCTCGGGCCTCCCTGGCCCCAGCCGAGCCGAGCCTCCCGCCGCGGGCCTGGCGGAGGCCTTGATGGAGCGGGGAAGAGGAGAAGGCTGCGGGGGGGGGGGAGGGGGGGGGCGGTTCCCGGTATCGTCCGGTGGGGAACGGGGGTGGTGTGTGTGGAGGGGGAGCGGGTGGGGGGGGCGGTTCTCCTTTCCCTGAGGCGGCGGCGCGAGGCCTCCCCCGTGAGGCGGCGGGTGGGAGCCCCGGCGGCGGCGGCGGCGGCGGCGGCGGCGGCGGCGGCGGCGGCGGCCCCGCCTCGGGCTACGTGACGCGCGTTGCCATGGCCACCGTTTTACGCTACAAGGGGCGGCGGGGGCGGGCCGCTTCAGCACCGGGCGGGCCGCGGACAGCAGCGGCGGCGGCGGCGGCTCTGCCCAGCGCGGCCTGCGGCGGAGGAGAGCGGCGGCGGCGGCGGCACGGTGAGTGAGTGTGTCGTCCGTCCCCGCCGCCTTCCCCCGGGACCGGGCCGCGGTGGGATGGTGCCCCCCCTCCTTCGCCCCCCCATATAGAGGGTAACGAGCGGAGAGCTCGGGGTGCGGCGGGGGTGCCCCAGCAGCCCGGCAACCGGGAGGGGAAGGGAGCGCAGGGCGGGAGCGGGAGGGCTGTGGCCGGGCGCGTCGCGGGGTCCGTTGGAAGCGGTTGGTCTCGGCTGCAGAACTTTGGGGTGGTTGCCCCGGGCTCGGCCCTCGGGGGTCTCTTTGTGAGGCGTTTTCCATAAAAACTTTACCAACTTATGCGAAGAGCAGTTTGGCAAATTGGCAGGTTTGGGGTTTTTTTTTTGCGGGGGGGCGGGAGGGGGGGTGCTGGTTCTCGTTGCACTCAAACTCTGCCTTACTAGGGGTGTTCGTCTGCATGAATCCTACAAACTTCATGAATTTTGGGGCAAGACCGTCCTCCCCAAATTATTAGGAGAAGTAGGAGAAGCAGGGTGCCCATGGCGTGCTGCCCGGTTAGATGCTGGAAGCACCATCATCTCATCTGGGTGGCATAAAGTAGCCCTTTGGCCTTTCCCAGGTGTTGAGAAAGGGCCACCCGTGTCCCCCGGGGAGGTCAGAGCCTGCAGGTCACGGCTGGGAGTCTCTGCCCTTAAACTATTTGAAGTGCTCTTCAAAGAAGCGTGCCTGCCCCCAGAGCAAAACTGGTTCCCAGCAACTCAGGGCCAGTATTCTGTGTCTTCCCAGCCAGGGAATCGCTCCCCTGTGCTCACTGCCTTCTCCCACGTCTCTTCGGTCCCCCTGTTTAAGCCACTGCAATTTTTTAACCCTATTTATTATTCCATCAAAAAAGAGCGTGGCTGTCAACGCAGGGATACACTTTCCACGTGCTGCATTAACAATAACAGTTGGTTCACAGTTTTCCCCTAAAAAGCAACAAGGTGGGTATGAATAATGATGTGGATCACTCCTAAAGGCCAAGAAATGAATCATAAATGAAAGCGAATCGAGAGCGGGGACTCGCACACTTCATGCTCGTGTGTTCTCCTTTAACTATAGAGTCAGACTTGTGTATGTCCCATTCACAAACGTGAAAACGGTCCCCGTGTCCTTTCATCCTCCTGTGTGCTGTGGCTGCAGCGTCCAGGAGTAAGGAATAAGTGCTTGATGTGTGGAGGCAAGAATAGCAGAGTCTGGGTTATACCTTCTTCTACTCCTTTATATCTTAACCCTCTTGCTTTCCCACAGCTCTTCATCGAAAGAGAACAGCAGTAATTCCTTTAATTTGCTGTTGCAGCAGACCTCTGACCTCTGGTAGTGTTGCTTGCACACCGTCCCTGCTCAGCTATGCATTAGAGGCATAACTTTACAGTAAATTTAGTTTTGGTGCCTCATTAGGCATCAGACACACAGCGCTGTAGTAAAGACTATGTGCTTTGTAATGATTCAGCTGCCAGAAAGAGAGACGTCTGATGTCGACCCTTGTGTGCAAAGGCCTGAACTTAAATTCCTGCCCTGGAGAGCGTGTCAACAAAATCCTGCTCAAGTTCAGAAGTAACTGCTGACGCAGTAGGCTCTGGTAATTTATGAATTCGCTATAAATCAGGGAGAGATAAGTGGACCAAGTTCCTTGAGAGATCACATTGAAATCACATTGAGATTGAGTTATTCTAGAGAGTAAATTAAGCAGCATTTAGGCTGGCAGTGGAAATTCATTCATTAATTAACACTGCTTGAAGGAGTGAAATCCTGCCCATATTTTCAAAAATACTCCTAATCCAGATTGCTTTCATGGCCTTCCTGGTTCTGGATTCTGATAATCAGACTCCATCCTCAGCTGTAGCTCTGGGACTTCTAGGTGTGAATCAGGGCCCCTCACCTCCAGGATGGGCTTGGTCTGTGGATCTGGGCTTGGGCATGGCGAGGGGTGAAAATTTGGTAGTTTGTGCTTTGTTTTGCCTCTTTCATTCATGTTAAGCACTTGATGGGTAACTCTGGGATTATTGACAGTGTTTGTTGAGTATCTGCAGGTGGGGATGGTATTTTGTCTTATGGATGTATATTTTTAATGCCAAATGGTTTTAATGGCACAGGGTGAAGCCCAAGGCACAGTTACAAGTTTTGTAGGAAAACTCCAATTCAAATTTCACCATCAACCTACAGGTGCCATGGAGCAAGGGATGGTTTAGTGGGACTGCACAGAGTGGAAGTGAGGTCAGAATTTATCTTCTGGTGTCAGATGCCCATCCATGTACATACTGGACCAGTCCTGCTCTCATTTATAACAGAGAAGTTTCTGGTGTGAGAACTGAATTTGTGCCATTAGGTTTCAAAAATTAAAAAAAAAATAAATCTTTTGAAAGTTACAGTCTGGCTTTTCCCCTTTGCCACCATAATCTCCATGCAAAAATAATTATTCTAAATAATTATTCAAAACATCAGTACCACAGGGAAACAGCAACGTACCTGTTGTCTACTGCCATGCAGAGTTAGAGTGCAGTACATACGGGGAGAACATAGATAGCTGCAAAATTTGAGCATAATATTGAGCACGGCTTCTTCGTGTTGCAGAATTGCTCACAGATATACTATCAATTTGGGGTTTTTTTTCCAGCCAAGGTATTTTTGTACCTCTAAAAACTGTGTCTTTCAGTACATGTTAAGACAATGGCTTTCCTCCTGAAAACGCTACAAACTGGTAGAGCAAATGTCAATTTATGTCAACATCAGCTGATTTTCTTCTCCATTACCCTTTCTGCTGGATCTTTGCTTATCTAGCAGGTCCTGTCTTCTTGACATCCCATGTCACATTGAATGGTTTTTCACGTTTGGTGATAGAAAGCCTGACTCAGTCTTTCTCAAAAATTAGTGTCGTCACCCACATGATGGCTATGTATTATTGATAGTGATGGAAAAGTCATGAATACACACATCCTTGTTGCAGGATCTCAGCCTTTTTCTTTGGTTTATCATTGCTTTATCTTGTCTCTGCATTTTAGTAATAGTGTCAACAGAGACATTTTGTGCTGCCTTCACCATGAAAGAGTAGCAGTACCCTGGGCTGGTGCTGCAGCCACAATCCTTTGTCCTGATGTAGTTTGGGTGGAGTTACATGGTTTTTACTTTATCACAGAACTCTAGAAGACATTTCATTTATCAAAAAGCCATTTTCGGGGGGAATCCTAGCTCTCACTGATGCAGAATTAAGAATAGACACTTGTACGGCAAGTACTTTGAAGTTAATAAATAATTTATATATTCTCTCCAACTTTTACAATGTATCTTGTAAAACTGGGAAAATAGCATTAAAAGAAAATCCCCCTACTGTATTGTGTAGTCAGAGAATAACTTTCTAATATAGTCTGGAAATTAATACACAAAATTATGAATATAAACAAACCATGGAAGACATAGTAATCTTTAAATAGGTTCCCAGCTTGCCCTGTTATCAGTTCTGTGAGACATGTTTCTGTGGAAGGTGCCAGCCAAGCCTGGTCCAGAGGTTTTTTCCAACTCAATTTAAACTCGCCACTTCCTGTAGCAATCACAAAGAGCCTTTCATTGGAGGGACCCTAGACTGCTTAACAAATCAGCCCAGAGCCTCTGCCCGGAGTTCACGTCTTCTGCCATAAAATGAAAATACTTCTGGAGTGAAACAGGATAATTGCTTAATGGCAAATACTTTTATGAAATATGCAGAGCAGAGGAGTGATGTAGAGAAGGCTTTATGGAACATGAATGCGTTTGTCTTCAGCTTTCTGGCTCACCCCAAGGAAAACTCTCCAAATCCATTCTACTGCTCTACGTACTATCAAAGTCCACCCTCGATTCTTGAATGGCTCAGTACTGAAGTACAGAAGGAAGAAAAGAAAAAAAAACAACAACAAAACCCAAAAAATATTGCATTGGTTGAATGAGCTAATGCAGCTCCCAGCAAGGCATAGCATTTTTTTGGTGTGATCAGTAAAAAGAAAAAGAAATTCATTCAGTTTACTGTGTGTGTTGTGTTGGAACCCTCTCAAACCGGACATGACTGCAAACCTGGCACTATCTTCTGATGCTTTCATGACCAAGGCCATCCCACAAAACAGGTTCTTGAGGACATTCTGCCACTTTTATAACTCACCGGGTCAGACTTGGCATAGATGAGGGGAGGAAGCCTCTGGAGAGTTTCTAAGGAGAGCCTTGACTTTGTAATGCCCTCTATCCATTGAATACAGCCCAGAATTAGGACTGTAATGGCACAATGCAGAGCTCATCCCTCTTCCTCTGGCATTTCAAGAGGAGAGATAATTATGAAGATGGTTTATAGATGGAAAGGGAGGATTGTTTCATTCTTTACCTTGCCTGCTTTTGCTGCAGTTTAGTCATAATAATGAGAGTTTTTGATAAGTGAGCTTCGGATTGAGTCACTGGTATCTCGAGTGAGTAAATAGATTTTGGTATTAGTCTGAGGAGCTGAGCAGAGCAATCATGCGCTGCTCTTGGAATCTGGCAGACAGAAAGGGGAGGCAAACATCTGTGGAGAGGATCCTTAGCTCTCATTCTTGCCAAGGACTCAAAGGAATCACCTTGAAATGCCCTGGGTCAGATGAGGTGTCCGAGCAGCCTTCACGCTCGCTGGATCCCATGGGGAGATGCACCCCATAGGTTTGAGACCCCAAAAAACATTGACTGATGGGACTCAAGCAGTATTCATGGCACAGTGTGTTGGAGCAGGGAATCCACCGAGCCATGCGTTACCTCATAGACCCTGCTGGTTCTCATTATAGTCTTCTGCTCGTTACGCGCAGAGACACAACAGTAAAAGACTTTGAAATGAGTTTGTTGGTGCATATCATCACAATTCATATTTTGAATTCAGGAATAGGAAAATATTATTTTAGAGGCACAAAGTAATTGTGTTGACATGGTTGTTTTTATTTTTCTTTTTACTTCAGTTAGAAAAAATCCCAGGGAACACGAGCACAAAATGGCGAAATAATGCACTTTTTCCTGTAATGATGGAACCAATAAAAGGCAGCCACTGAGAATAATATCCCAACAGCCAAAGCACTTCATCAGTCTCAGCTGCTGACTCTGTCAACGTATTATATAATAATGGGTGGTGTTCTCAAAAAAAAAAATACAGGTCTCTCTCTCTCCTTCCCCTAAATATCACCAGGGGAAGCCATTAATTCTACTCAAGTGTAAATCTATTCTATCAGGATGATATATCCATTAATGGATATCAAATATCCATTGAACCTTCCACTCTTACACAGCAGGAAATAACAATAGTTCATTGTTAAAAAGGCTAAACGATGGTGGTTGTTTTTTTAAGTAACTGATTATATATTTGCCTGACTTTTCCTTCAGGAGGCCAGACTCCATGTGCTGATTCTCTTTTATCTAAGCAGCCCAGAACCTCTTTTCCTTGCCATTGAAGGCATAACTGCCTTCTCACTTTCCAGAGCTCAGCCCTTGCTAGACTTAATCCTTTATTCCCAGCTGCAAACATGAGCCATCACTGCATGCATTTGGGGAGCCAGTCAGGGAACATGCACTCATTCAATTAGTACCTCATGAGTTGGAAAGCAAATGAAAGCTGCAGACAGGCCCTGGCACAGCAGGGCACAGATTGAGGAAACCGACTACTGGGTTTCTGGCAGCAGTAAAAACAGAATATTCAGTGATAAAAATCTGACTGCCGTAGCATGGGGGAAAAATCCATAATATTCTTAATAAAATGAATAATACATTCCATACCTCCTTGGGCTATTATTTCAGCTTTTTCTGCAGATTATGCATTTATTTACACTCAAGTCATACTTGCAAAGTTATCTTTACTCAGAAGCATATGTACGTTCAGTATAGAAGTTGAAATTGTGGAGCATAACTATGCAACAAGGAATAAATTCACACATAAATCACATCATGATGGCCAAGGTCTTACTTGGGCAAGTTTAAGGAACCTTATGTAGGTGTTACGAACTTTGTGGGATGAGGTGCTGGAACGGAAGTCTTTGAAGGAAGGCCTGAAAATGACTGCCTAGCTGTCAACACATATTTTAAAAATTTTTAAAAGTTCTAATTCCTGCATAGACAGTCAACGGGCCATTCGGTGCATGGAAATTCCAGCAACAGGCTGAATCCTGGACTTACTGTAAATGAACCAACAACTGAGTCTGCCAGGAAATGAGCCCTTCCTGTCATCTGCATGCATTTTTAGAAAGAATATGAAGCCGCTATATAATTAATAATATTTAATTTTGCTGAGTTGTTATTAGTTCTATTTTTTTGTATGATTCCACTACGCCCCTTCTATTCTGCATGTTTATTAATAATATTAAATTCTTACTCAAAATCCCATAGAGAAAATAGTGAGTTTGTTAACATCCTTGAAGGATTAAGAATGACCTGAAACCTGGAGTCTTTATAAGCTCTTCTTTGGCTTTCCAATGCTTTTACCTTATCATTTCCAACTTAAAAGGCTATTGTTATGACTGCAGGAGTGCCAAGTTGTAATGCATGATTTATTATGTACAGCAGGTGACTGGTAGTTAACATTTAGCTCAAAATGAATGTTATTGTTTGTTGGGGTTTTCCTTTCCTGCAGCTTTCCCTGGGAGGTTCGTGTTTTTATCAGTGACAAGATGACAATTCGTATTTTTACCAAAGGATCCAGTGAGTCATCCTACTAACTCCGCTGAAATACATGCTTTCCAATCGTCCTGCCACGGTAAGTCTGTGGGATTTAGCATTCTCTCTGGAAATGTTATTTGGGAATTAGTCCTTAGTATGATTTGGTAACACAAATAATCTTTACCTAAAGTAGTAACTTCTCAGTGATGATCACAGGCCAAAATTGACCCAATATTGCATATCACACCTATTTTTTTTCAAGTTATTAAAGTATTTTACAGCAATTTAGGAGACTGGCTGTGCCTCATACCATGCTATTTACAAGGGCTTGGTTTGTTTGAACCTGGGGGCCACGTAAGAAGGAACTGATACAAAGGCATAATACATCTGGCCTTGCAAATGTTGCCCTGTGAGGGGATCCACATGCAGCTAAGAGCAAGTGTACCATGAGTCATGATGGAAAAATTCAACATCCAAAAAACCCCAAATCTCCAGGATGACATAACATGGATTATGTATTCGTACTAGTTGCCCAAATCAAAATCCTTAGTTAGTTTGTCCCTCCTGAGAACTCCCAGCTCGTCCAGCCAATATCCTGGAACGTTCCAGTAGAGTTGTAGGCTACTCAGTTCCTTTTCCCAGCTTTGTGCTATAGGAGAGTACAGCTGCCCTTGGGTTGTACTGCTCTGCAGATGATTTTCCTCTGGGAGAAGGGGCTGCACAGGCTGGTACACGACTCCGTTGCTTGTTCCTTGTTCCTTGGGTTGAGTTGAAGAAAAGGTAGGACACTTTTTTCTTGATAAAGTCTCTCCTCCTTTTCTGCTTACTTGTTCTGTCCTTCAAGGTGATATTCTGTGGCACAGTCCAAGCAAACTGCTTTCTGCTTGAATGTATTTTGCACCCTTATCTCCCAGGAGAAGAGCATATGGCCTCGAGTTATTATTTATTTCAGGGTAACTAGATGGTAACTGTACTGAAAACTTATGGCAACTCATGCGTTATCTCATGATAGCAGGATAAATAAACAGTATCTTCACTGCATGCATTAACATTAATGGAAGGAAAAACTCATGAAAAACACTCTCAATCCAGTTTAAATATGTCCCCATTTAGGTTGCCCCAGATGCTTTACTGCTTCTACTTGTCTCGTGCACATTTCAAATATCACTGGGACTCCTTTGCATTTGACATTCTTGCCTTCAGAGCTCATGCCAGCTGCAGTCCTTAAGTCAGTGAGCATGCAAAGTACTTTAAAATGTCCAACAGAATAGGGAAATGCATCTTGGAATTAAAATAAAGCTTTAGCAAGGTGTCATGGAAATTGTTAGTAATGCATGTAACATGTATGCAGCAAAGGCAATACAGAGATTTAAGGGGTAACCCCCAAAAGCAAGGCTACTATAGCAGCCAACAAGGCATTTTGTTTGATCTGTAGAAGGTCCCTTCGCAGCCGATTTCAGATGCAAACAAAATAAAGACAATTGGAACACTAAAATATTCTATGTAATTGTTGTAAAACAGACAAATCGGGGAGCAGATAAAAGCAAAGGGAAGAGAATGGAGCTAATGCAGCTGCACAAAAACTGCTTCAGATGTGTTCTGCTGGAGAATGCCAGCACATCACAAACCCTTTGAAAATACACTGAAGTGACATTACGGAGTATAAAAAAAGAGAATCTTAAACAGTTTATCAGTAAAATACGGGCTAAATTTGATGAGACTGTCCTCTAGGCCGTAAGTATCTGTTTCTATGAAAGTTGTGTGGAACATGAAAGATGTCATTAACGTGGCAGATTTTCTTCATTCAGATGTAAAGCCAGATCTGCTTTTATTTTGTTGATGGAGCTGGCGTATGGCAGAGCACTAAGAGGCAGTTAACTAAACCTTTTAGCATCATTGTAAAACCAAACTCCTAGTGGTTTGGTCCAAATCCTCATGAAAAAAATTAAAGCCTCAAATTTCTGTATAAAAGTAAATAATAAAAATTAGCAAAACTATATAACTAAATACTTTTCCACATTGCAACCACTTCATCAAGATGAAAGTGACCACTTAAGGACAAGTTGTAACTCGATTCAGGGAAATATTTTTCTAACCTTATAATAAGGATAATAACAAAACTTGACTAGGTCTGATCCATCATACTCTGTGCTTCTCTGGCCAGTGCATGTAAAAGAAAACACCCTGAAAACTACTTTTCCTCATTGCTTTGTCTGCCAGAGATCTTAAGTCAGGCAGGATTCAGGGTCCATTGCAGTTCCTAGTAACATTTTAAATCCCATAAACAAAAACCTGAAAAATCCCTAGGAGACAGTCTCAATAAGTAACAAATACTGATGGAGTGAGGAAGAAAACCCCCCTCTTTTCAATAAATAATTTCAAAAGCTATTTGTGCCTTTCACTGCCGCAGTGCTAGTGTTTATGCAGCCTTCCATTTGCCCACACGCAGACTCTACGACAGAAAAACACTAATGAAACACATGAAATGCTTTTGGGTATTCACGTGGAAGAAGTTACAGAAGCTGAATTCTTTGACAGGGTGCAGCAGGGCTATCCCCTCCTGGGATCCTTCTCCATTGCAAACATCACCAGTTTCCAAAGAATAAAGTGATTTTTCGGCTTCTTTTCCCATTAACTGACCCACCCCCAGCATTCGCTGGTGTTCGGCCTCGTCTGGGTGCTGTGGTCACAAGCAGTGAGTTGCCTTCCCTTCACCCCTTGATCTCTCTTGTTTGACTAATTAGAGACTCAATACCACTGCTGATTTATTGTAACTGAGGCTTACTTGCATTAATAATGACTCCTGACGTTAGCCCGAGCACCTCAGTAAATAAATTTGGTACTGCTTTAAGAAATAAGGTTGCTAATGACTATAAAATTGCCTGGAAATTGTTCTTGTTGTCAGATAGGATTAAGGAAAAGAGCAAGAGAAAGTCCTTCTAGGAAAATGCAGGGTTATGTACTGGGTTGCAAACTGTAAGTAAATTAGTAAATAATAATAATTATAATTTTTAAAGTTTCTTCAGGTCTATCTGTAAATTAATTACATTCTTGACAACACAATTCCTGTTTTTCCTAGGATATTTTCCTTACTTGTCAAAAGTGAAGGCATTATTTCAGCACATAATTCATAGTATTTATCATAAGACATTTCTCAGATATTAATGTTGAGGCTCACAAAAGCATATCCACATTCTCCATGAATCACATTAGAGAAATGATATTTTGAGGTACGACTCTTCAACACAAAAGAGATATTTAATGACATTACCTATTCCTGTCACTTTTAAATTTGAGTATATTGCAATAAAATCTAACATAACTAAAAGTGTGTGGCAATAAAGGAAGGATTTATAAGTTTATTTAGGGTTAC
>BJBW01003916.1:0-13239 GCA_004320125.1 Scolopax mira
TAAGCCCTGTGGGACACCAGGGTCCCCTCCCCGAGCCCCACACAACCCCTGCCCCCCAACACCCTGCCTCCCCCCTGTATTCCCACTCAGAGTACTAGTGGGGTTGCTGCCCGCCTCCCCCCCCCCCATCTGTCCAGCCCCCCACCTCCTCCCGGGGCCACCCCCAGCACTCACCCTGGGGCAGGGGGTGACGGTGCGGGACAGGCAGCGGTGCGGGGACGCGGCGTCGGCTCCCGCAGCCTCCAGGAGCTGTCCTGCCACCGAGCACCGCCTGCTGCCGCTTTTATGGTGCAACGAGGAGGCCCCCCCCCCGCCCCCCCCCAGCACCGTGCCTGAGGGCCAGCCCTACACCCTGCCCGTCCTCCCCCCCCCGCTTTCCTCTGGGCAAACCTGCCCGCCCCCTCCTCCCCTCTTGGGGGGTTCTGAGCACCCCTGGGATGGCCCCTACCTGTCCTCAGCATGGACCACCCCCCTCCTCTCCAGAAAGAACTCGATGGCCCCAGTGGCCACCACGGGGCTGGCCCCCAGCAGGCAGAGTGTGGCGTTTTTTCTGGGGGCGACGAACACCTAGGGGCACCCCAAAAGGGACACCCCTCACAGCAGCTCAAGTGGGTGTCCTGGGATGGGGCTGCTGCAACAGGGCCAGGACTTGGGCAGGGTCCTCATGGCATTTGGGGCATCACCTGGAGCCAGGCTGGCTGGGGGGGGGTCCTCAGCCAGAGTCCTCCTCCCTGGACGTGGAGTTGGGGGTGTGCTGCCCCCCCCCCCCCCCCCCCCCCCCCCCCCCCCCCCCCCCCCCCCCCCCCCCCCCCCCCGCCCCCCCCCCCCCCCCGCGGCCCCCCCCCCCCCCCCCCGTCCCCCCCCCCCCCCCCCCCCCCCCCCGACCTGCCCCGGGAGCAACCTCTGGCTTGGGGTGCCGCCAGTCCCCGGGGCATCCCGCTGCCCACTCGTCCCGCCGTGGGACGAGGATAAACAGGAAGCCCTGAGCCCTCGCCGTGGCCAGGGGCCGGGCAGGAATGTGCCGGTGGCCACCGGGCTGTTTGTTTGGAGTCAAAGCAGCTGGTTCCTGCCGGGACGAGCCAGGATCAACACGGCCGGGAATAGCCCGTGAGCTCATCGCCACGTCCCCCGGGAACCTCCTGCAGCATCCCCGGGGTGCGCAGGTGTGCCCGACCCCGGGACCCCCACGCAGGGCACCCTCCGTCCAGCCCTATGCCCCAGCTGGGCTCGGGGCACACGCTGGAGCCTCTCCTGGGGTGGGTGACCCCGGCCACCCCCCTAATGGGGGCCAGGGAAAGCCCTGGGGAGGCACAGGGCTGGGGCCAGCAGTGGAGCCCGTGACTCATTCGTGTCTCGACGTTTTGGAGCTCAATTATTCAAGTGTGAAGGCCCCCCCCCCCCCGAATTGCAGATGCCAGCAAGGGTGCAGGACAGGCAGGCGCTGGGTCCCACTCCCATGGAGAACAGGGAGGGTCTGGGCGGTGGGGGGTCTCTCCCACAGCTGATCCCTTCCAGCCTCATCCCGCAGCAGCGGGGGCAGCGTGTCCTGCTGCTCAGTGTGACAGCGACAGGCTGGGGCTGTCCCCCTCCCCACCCAGCCCAGTTCCTGGGGGCTCACCAGGTGCCAGCAGCCCCCCACAGCCCCCCGCAGCCCCCGCAGCCCCCCCAGCCCCCGGCAACTGCAGCAGCTAAAAATACGGGGCTGGCAGCAGGGCAGCCCCGTGTGCGGGAAGCTGTGGGCAGCGGGGGCGGGGGGGGGACGTGCGGGGCTATTCTCAGAGGGCTGCGGGGCTATTCCTGGCCGGTCAATATTGATTCAGCCAGCTCAGGTGCAACAGCTCAGCCCGGCAGCACCGAATTTAGGGCCCGGCGGGAGGCGAGGCGGGTGGCTGAATCGGGAGCATTGTCCCGGGGAGGAAGAGGGCAGGGAGAGGATGTGAGCTCTGTAATCTGCAGCCAGCGGGCAGAGGGGCACACCCCGGGCCTGCCGCGGCCGAGGGGTGGCTACTGAGAGCCACGGGGCTGCACGGAGCCTCTGCTCCGGGAATGCGGGGGCCAGAACACAGGCAGGCAGCTCCGGGCAGGAATAAAGGGGTGTATGTGTGTGGGGGGAGCATGGGTGCCAGTCCTGGCTCCCACAGCCTCTGAGCTGGTGGGCACAGGGCTGCTGTACACACGGGCACTGAGCCCCAGGGGGACAAAGGACAGTTTGGGTGCTCCAGGGGGTGGTCTCAGCAGGTCTCAAGCAGCTCCCTGCTTGTTTTAGGCACCTTGGGGTGGTCCAGACCAGCTTGGGGCTGGGTGGCTCCAGCCAAATAGTCCTGCGGGCATCCCAGCCTGCATCAGAGGAGAGGTTAAGGGGCTGGTTGTGCCCAGTCACAGCTCTGGGACATGCCCATGCCCTCCGGCAGCTCCCTCAGATGGCACAGCGCAGCCCCCCGGCCCAGCATAGCAGGAGACACACAAAGAGCTGTAAAACCGCCACGGGAGTGCTCCAGGCAGAGCCTACGATGGGGTTTATTTCCTCGGGTGCGTGTGGGGGCTGAGCGAGGCTTGCCATGGCTGCCTGGTGGCCAGGAGCCACCTGGGCAAGGCTGGGCTGCAGGGGGCTGGGAGCAGCCACGTGTTCAAGAGGACAGTGGCAACTAGGAGCACAGGGACCCTGCCAGGACCCCCTGGCTCTCGGGGGATGGATGCTGCTGCCCTGCAGTGCCCAGGGAGCAAGTTGGGGACGGGCAGAGCTCTGCCTTGGGATGGCACAGTTTGCTGCAGCCACAACCCTGCCCAGGCAACACCTGGTGTCACCGTCACCATGACTGTTCAGCTGCCATCACAGGCCCCTGAAGTCCTCAAGGGCCACTCGGGCGGCATTGCGTCCTGCTGCTCCCATCACTCCTCCTCCTGCAGAGGAGAAGAGAATTGGGGAGCGGGGAGCAGCTCCAGCCCCGGAGAGGGGGCTCGAGGCTGCACCAGCAGAGCCCCTGAGAGGGCAGAGGGGGGAGTGGGTAACTCTTCCCCCCACCACAGCCCCCGTGCTGCTCTCACACTTCTTCCGTGGACCTTGCTCTCCTCCTGCAGTCCCCCAGGAGGGTCCCAGCTCCCAGCCCTACTCACCGGGGTGGGCTCCGCTTCCACACAGGTACAAGCTGGGAATTGGGGACCGGTAGCCCGAGTAGGATGGTGCTGGCCGTGCAAAGTACAGCTGGTCCAGAGACATCCCTCCGTGGAAGATGTTCTGCCAGCAGAGCTCCGTGTGAGCTGGCTGTGCCTGGCCCAGGGCTGTGTGCCCACCGGTGACGCTCAGAGCTGAGCCCACATGACACCCACCCCCCCGGGCAGCCCGAAAATCCTCTCCAGGTCTGGTGGCGTCAGGATGTCCCTGCCGACGACGGATGCCTTGAACCCCGGGGCGTAGGCTTCGATGCAGTCAAACACTAGAGAGGGACCTGGGGGTCAGCCTGGGGGGACATGGTGGCCGGCCCCTCAGCAGCCCCAGGGTGGCTCTGCCCATGTGAAGGCACCGGTGCTCCTGGTGTTACCCAGGTTGGCATAAGTGTCACTTACCCGTGCCCACGGGTGAATTACCTACCCCTGTCCGCGTAGGCGTTCCTGGCCTGCTCGTCCCAGGGCCGCCCGCCCGCCAGCACAGAGGGGGTGTACTGGGTGAAGAGGGACACGACGTGGCAGCCCTGTGGGGCCAGCCCCGGGTCCAGTGCTGAGGGGATGCAGAGCTCGATCATGGGCCTGGGGGAGCAGCACACCAGCTGGGCAGGCGGAGGAGGACCCCGACACCCCCAGCACCCCCCGCCATGGCTGTCCTGCCCCCTTCCCCAGGACACCGAGGTTTGCCAGTGGAGTCTCCTACCTGCTGGAGGGGTGGCCATTGGTGGCCTCAGTGAAGGCCTGGTGCAGGAGGTGGGTGCCCTCACAGTTGAGATGGATGGAGCACTGGTGGTGGGGCAGGGGCCGGCCGTCACGGGTGTTGGGAGCTGCCAGGAAGCTGGGCAACCGATCCACGGCCACTGGGCACAGGGAGGAGGATGGGGAAAGGGGGGCACAGGGAGCTGAGCGTGGCACCAGTGTCCCTCCAGTGGGACTGGTGGCAGAGGTGGCCCCGCAGGTACCTACCATTGATCTTGGTGACAGGAGAGCGTGTGTCAATCTGCCGGATCCGCTGGACAAAATCCTTTGGCAGCTCCTCCTGGGGTGGGAGAGCCCAGCGAGTGAGGGGGACAGCCTGGCCAGGGGGCACCACCACAGCAAGCCCCCGCCAGCCCCATGTGCCCCCCTACCTGGGGGGTGAGCTCCAGGAAGGTGATGTGGGGGGAGGCATTGGACAGCACCAGTTTGCTCCGCACCTCTGTGCCGTCCTGCAGCACGACGCCCTGCGCCCTCCCGTCCTTCCCCAGCAGCACACGGGACACTGCCTGGGGGAGCGGAGGGGACAGGACCTCACCAAGAGCATCCCCAGGCCCCCACGCACCTCCCCGTGCCCGGACACCCCCTACCTTCTCAGTAAAGATGTGGGCTCCCCGGGCAGCCGCTGCACAGGCGATGGCTTGGGACAGAGCCCCCATCCCACCGGCCACGTAGCCCCAGGCTCCCCGCCGTCCCTCCAGCTCGCCCATCACATGGTGCAACAGCACGTACCTGTGGCAGCAGGACCCCAGGTGAGGTGACAGCCCCGTCCCCTGCATCTACAGTCCCACAGCCCCCATGGGTGGGATCGAATCAGCTCGTGGGATGCCACATCAGTTGCAGAGAGCACCCACTAGCCAGAACTTGACCTGACCTGGGGACAGAGGTGTCCAAACAGCAAAGGGACAGTGGGGACTGCTCAGAAGAACCGTAGGGAAGGGATGGGGGGGGCAGCCCCTTCCTTGCCCAGCTCCAACCCCTGAGCCACTCTGGCAAGGCTGAGCAGGACCCCGGGTGCTGGGGCTGCCAGCGCAGAGGATGGCACAGTGGGACGATGCAGCCATGAGCCCCAGGGGGAAGGGACCCTCACCCACTGCCAGGGGTGTGAGGGCTGGCCATGGCTCCAATCACCGCGTCAGTAGCCAGAGTTGCCTTCAGGGGCTCCGACTCAAACCACTGATCCAGGATCTGGCCCAGGAGAAAAGGAGAGTGCCAGGCTTGGGATGGGGGGGCAGCACCCTGACAGGCAGGCAGGGAGGGGGCCGATGGCTCTGTGCTGCTGCTGCTGGCACTCACCTTGGAGATGGGGGCTGTGAGCACCTCGTAATAGCGGGGCAGCTGCCGCCCCAGCACCCGCCCTGGGGGTACAGAGGCAGCATGAGACCTGCACAGCCCTGCCAGGGCCAGTTCTCTGTGCCCAGCTGGGTTTGGGCACAGGCAGTGGGCAAAACTGCTGCTCTGCCAGCCCAGCTGGAGCTCCTGAGGAGCCTGTGCCCTGGGAAGGAAGGAGCATCACCCGCTCCAGGTGGGGGCAAACACCCATTGCCATCATGGCCCCCTGGCATCCCAAACCTACCTGCCCCCAGCAGGGGCCGTAGGGCTCGAAGGGCCCTGATGCGCTGGAGCAGGGACCCCTGCCCCAGGGCAGCTGTATCCACCGGGGGGGCATCCAGCAGTGGATCGAGGGCTGACACCAAGCCCCCCATGAACGCTTCATACTCAGGGTAAGCCTGAAAGGGGACAGAGAGGGACAAGAGGGACTGTGCCGTGGTGGGTGCAATGGATCTAGGAGCATCCTGGTTGCTCCACTGGGCAGGACAGCCCCTCGGGGGCAGGGTGCATGCCCCCTCCCCCAAGTACCTGGGCATCCTTCTTGGAGAACTGAGCAATCTGCTGCTGGGCCTGGGCCATGTTGTGCCCCAGCAGGAGGGAGCGGGGGGGTGTCCTGTCCTCCAGCAGCGGGGTGAAGGAGTAGGGGTCCCGCGGGAGCAGCCTCAGGCCGTGCCGCTGCAAGGCAGGGATGGCAGGACCCACTCAGTGGGGGTAGCCTGGCCAGGGTGCCAGGAGGTGCCAGCCGTGCAGTTAGGGATGGGTGCCAGTACCTGCAGCTCCAGCTCAGCGTAGATCTGTGGCCGCAGGAGGCTGAGCAGGTACGATGCCCGGGAGAACTTGAAGCCTGGAAGATGCAGGGTGGTGGTGGGGAGTGCCTGCACCCAGGGGGGGAAGCAGGGGGGCATAGGGTACACAAGGGGTACCTGGCACGATCTCCTCGGTGACGGCCGCGCCACCCAGCACGTGGCGTTTCTCCAGCACGGCCGTACGCAGCCCTGCCCGCTGCAGGTAGGCAGCCTGTGGGGAGAACAGCCTCATGCTGCCCACCCCTCTGGGTGGAACGGGTCCTTGTCACCCTGAGCACCCTCTCGCACACCATCCTGCTCTCACCAGGGAGGGCTCTGCTCCCCACAGCCCCGTGGGAGCCCCCAGCCCCATGGGCCTTGTCACCAACACCCTCCCTTGCCCATCGCGCAGACCCCCCCATGTCCACCACCGTCCCCCAGCGATGGAGGTGACAGCGCCCTGCGCTCAGTACTCACTGCCACCAGCCCGTTGTGTCCTGCAAGGAAAGAGGGAGGTGAGCCGAGCCTGGCAGTGGGGCAGACCCACAGCACAGGGCACCCTGTCATACCTGGGGTATGGGGCCACCACAAGCACCCAAATAAGGGGGTTCTGCACATGGGGACACAGGTGACAGGGAGCATCCTCCCCCATCCCAATAGCCCTGGCCCTAACGGTGCAGGGGAGGGGAGCTGAAGGGATCAGAGCAGATGTTCCAGCTGTGACCTGCACAACCAGTGTGCTGGAAGTAGGGGGGGCTGCAACGAATGCCCATCTGTGCAAGACCCTCACACCCTCCCTGGCACAAGGAACACGCTGGAGGGGCTGCAATGTGCCCAGTACCACCCTGGGTCCCCACCTGGCCAGCCCCCTCGCCTGCCAGGGGTAGGGGGCAGCTCAGCTGGATGTCCCCACCAGCTCCCCATCGCCCCTCGTTACCTGCCCCTATCACCACCGCCTCGTACTCCCGCTGCAGCCGCTCTGCAGACCCGGGGTGGGCACCCCGTGCTCCAGGCAGCCCTGGGGATGAGCCCCAGCCCCGTGGCCAGCGGGAAAGGTGGCTCATTGCCCAGCGCCCAGCAGACATCGCCCCACAGTGCCTGGCCATGGCTGCCCTGTGCCCAGCAGCCTGGACTTTGCTTTCCTGGCAGAGCTTTTCCCAGGGCTTCTGGGCATGGGGAGGGGACAGGGGAGGCCAGGGCAGGGGACACTCTGGCACGGGGCCGGAGGCTGTGTCCTGGGGCTTGCAAGACGCTGAACCCTGCAGAGTGTTGCCAGGGACCTGAGGCACGGGGGTGAGGCAGGATGGGGTTGGATCCTCTGGGGAATGGCTGGTGCCTGTACCCCAAGAAGGCACCCCCCCTCCCTCGAGAGCCTCCCCAGCCCCTGTTCTGCTCCTGGGGGAAAACCAGGGACACATGGCCAGGGTGATGGGCCAACAAGCGCTGGGGGACAGGGGGAGCTTGTGCCCCCGCCTCGAGCAGGCAAACGCAGGGCACAGCCCTGAGAGCAGTGGGAGAAGGGGCAGCTCGGGGGTGAGTTTGGGCCTGAACCCAGCGATGTTGCTCAGCAGGGCAAATTCCTGCCCAGCACGATGGGGTAAAGGCCCCGCCACGGTCCACTGCTCCCTGAACCGCCGTCCCCAGCCCCAGCAAGCAGCGCAGAGCGACAAGGGCAGCAGCTGCTGGAGCCCCTCGGGGCTGGCTCCATCCCCAGCCGTGCTCAGGGCCTTTGCACGTGCACTGAGCCCAAATGTGCCTGGGAAAGACAGGAGCTGCCTGGGCTTTACCCCCTGTTCACAGCCCTGGCCCCACAGCTGACTGGTGTCTGAGAGCCTGGGTGCAGGAAAGGGGGTGCAGGATGGGCTACACCTCCCCAGAGCCTGTCAAGCCCCTGAGAGCCCCACACCCCACATTTGGGGGCGAGGAGGAAATGGGGGCAAACCCTGGGCCATTCCTCCAGGCTGGTTTGGCAATACTGTTTTGTCCTCCAGCCAAAGCCCGGGGGGTGATGCCAAGCCAACGCTATAAATCCTGCTCTGGAAACACACTTTTCAGCAAGATGGTGATTTGCCAGCAACCTCTCAGCCCCACTCTCCGCCTGCCCCTGGAGGCTGCTGGGTGCCAGCAAAGCCCACGGGGAGCGGGGAGGAAGGCAGGCAGCTGGAGGATGGGAATTCTGCTGGTAGTTGCCTGCAGGCACAGCCGATGGCACACCGACACCCAAAAAGCAGCCTGGTCGCCGGGAACACCCCGACACCCGCTTTAATCCCAGCCCTGAGGTGGCTGAAGGCAGCTCAGAGGAGGGGGATGCGGGAGGGCTCCCAGAGACGCCGGGCCAATTCGCAGGCCTGTTGGACCACCAGCTCGGAGGGGATGATGCCCAGGTGCACAGTCAGCAGCTCGTAGCACTTCACCACCTCTGCCTGGTGGTTCTTGCTGTAGTAGCGCAGCAGCTTCCTGGGAAGGAGAAGATGGGGTGCTCAGACGGTGCTGTGCAGCCTGGTACCCCCGTTCTAAACACCCTCCCCCTTGCAAGTCTCTGGCAAGGACACAGTGGCCATCTGCCAGCAGGACCAGCAGGCTGGGGAGACGGGCCATTGCATCACCGGTGATGGTACCACCCTGCAGCGGCGTCCCAGCGAGGACGGTGTCACCCATGGGAACCCCCGTGCCAGCACAGCCCCGGGCCCTGGTGCCAAACCACAGGGCTGGGGACAGCTCACCTGTAATAGTCTCCTGCCAGCATCCCGATGGGAGCAGAGTCATCGGAGAGAACCGGCACCTCCATCACCTCCAGCTTGTAGCCCTGGGGAGAGATGGCAGCAGAGGGGCAGGGGGGGACCACAGAGAAGCTGGAGCCGACTGCGCCTACAGCCCTGCTCCCTGCCCTCAGGAGGTGCCAGGGGAGAAGGGCTCAGCCCCTTCCTCGCCCCACGTACCAGCTCGTTCTCAAACCAGAGGAAGTAGGAGCAGCAGTAGTCTCCATCCTGCAGCACGAGTGTCGTGTAGCCCTTCTGTAGGTATCGCCGGGCCAACGCGAGCAGGGACCAGACCTGGGGGACAAGAAGCACCTGAAGCCTGAGCAGAAAACCCTCCAACTGTCACACTCTCCTGTGGTCCCCAGCCCCATGAGCAGTACCTTCCTCTTGATGAAGGTGGCCAGGGGACCCTTGCCCAGCTCCGAGCTGGACTTCTCTGTCACGCTGAGCGATGGTGCCATCATCTGCCCAGCTGTGCGGTCCACATAGATGAAGTGCACCAGGCCAGGAAAGTCCTCCAGGTACGTGGGGTGGCAGTTAAGGGCGTCCAACAAATTTGTTGCCCTTCCAGGACAGCCCCCGAGCCTTGGGGAAACTGCTTTTGCCCACCACCCTCCTCCCCTTGAGCCTGGTGTTGGGGGGACAGGGTCCTCCCGCCCCCACCTCTGCTGTCCCCCACCCAGGGACCTCTCCTGGCCGGGCTGTGCTTCCAGCCACAGGGATGGATATGACACCATGGTGATATTGCGCCTGCTCTTCACCAGCAGAAAGTCCCGCCAGTCCAGCAGCTTCTCCCTGCCAAGAAGAGGCACGGTGAGAGGCTGGGACACTCTGAGCCTCAGCACAGCTGGGTGCGGGGCCAGACACCCCCAGGCACTCACCTCATCAGCTTCTGGGCACGGTCCCGCAGCCCCTGGGACAGGCTGTGGCTGGAGGAGCCCAGGAAGAGCTGGCGGTACATGGAGCAGAGCTGCCGCTTCACGTTGGCCGCTGCCTGCAGCAGCCTGAGTTGGGAGACATGGACGGCGTGGAGTTTAGTCCCTGGGTGCCCCTGGATGCCAGAGGGACAGCCGTGCCATCCCCCAGGCTGGGAAAGGTCCCCAGATACTTTCCCTGGCCACCCCATACTCACTCCAAGGAGTTTGCAGGCTCATTGCGGGAAAATATCTTGTTCTTGAAGTCCACCCAGGCATTCTGCAACTGGAGAGAGACAGGGCTCAGCATCAGGCTACAGGAACAGCAGGACAGGGCCCTTGTGTCCCCGCTCCCACCTGGATGTCCTGCCCACTCAGCTTCTTCACAAACTTGTCCATGCGCTGCCGTAGCTCAGCCAGGAACGGGTAGGAGCGTGGGGCTCCTGCCTCCGGCCCCTCTTCCAGCTTCTTCTCCAATACCAAGAAACCATCCAGCAGCTGGTACAAGGTGACAGCCACCTGGGTCGTGGGGCCCTGCCAGGGAGGGGAGAGGTGGGTCAGCCAAGACCCTGCCCGCTTTTTCCTTCCCTCACCTTAGAGGTAGCTCACCTTGGTCAGGAGAACAAGGGAGATGCCCGGCCAGAGCAGGAGGCAGTGCATGGTGTGTGGCAGCAAGGGGCAGTAACCTTCCCGCAGGTTGGCATCCAGGAAGATCCTTCTGGGGTTTGAAGCTTCAGGAACCAGAGGTTCCAAGGTTTGGAGCGAGTCCTCTGCCATCTGGGGAGAGAAGGGAGATGCTTAGCCCCCAGCAGGGACAAAACAGCCTGGCCCAGGACACCCTGGAGGGACACAGCAATGCCCTCAAAGCTGCAACTGGGCACGACTGAACCGATGGAGCCAGAGCAGCTATGAGGCAAAAAGTCAGCAGCAAGGGAAGTGCCCAAGGATTCCAGCCAGGGAAGTGCCCAGAAGAGCAGCAGATAGAGGGGAAGCCTCTTGCAAAGACACAGGTTGCCAGCACTCGCTTGGGTAGAGTGTGTGAGGCTCTGCAGCGTCTGGCAGGGAAGCAGCCCAGAAAGCCCAGAGGCAGCAGAGGGAGACACTAGACTGCTCAGAGGCAGCCCCATCCAGGGGCTTGGACAGGGAGACCAAGCAATGCCCCAGAGAGGGTGGTCAGAGGATCACAATGAATTATGCACAGCAGGAAGGGCGCTACACTGCCAGCCCTAGAGCCCGGGTTACCCCCAGCCCCAGCACAGCAAGGGACAAGTGACGAAGACCGGAGACGGCAGAGAGCACCAGGAGAGGCTGAGGAGGCGCAGAGGCAGGAGGGACTGCAGGACCCCTTGCTCACCTGGACTTCTGCAGCGTCTGCCTCCCCGGTGCCCAGCGTCTCAGCGCCCTCCGACCAGCTCTCACTGCCTGCAGGGGGCACGGCAGGTCGCCCTCCCCGCCAGCCTCCCAGGTGGCCCCACGGCCTCCGTGGGGCTGAGGAGCGTGGGGCAGGGCCGGGCACTCACCCGTGCTGTGCTCCCCCGGAGAGGGCTCAGGAGTGTAGTAAATCTCAGGCATGGAGAGATCGTCTGTGTCCTGCCGGCAAGAAGGGCTGGGTCAGCGACGGGAGGGACACGGGCACCCCGGGCAGCGTCCCACACGGCAGCTCATGGTCCCAGGGACTCACCTGGTCATCTGAGTCCTTCTCTGCAGCTCCATGGGAGCCAGGGCCACTCACCGGGATGCTCTCGCTTCTCTTGGGTCCCTGGGGGAGCACCTTCCCTGACACAGGCTTCCAAAGAAAGAAAAAACAAAACAGGGGAAAAAAATGAAGGCCTGGTCACCGAGACATCACCCTGCAGGGGCACCCCAACCCGCTGCCCTCCCTGGAGCACCTGGGGGCCGAGCTCCTCCTCGGCGCTCTGGCTGGGATACAGGTCCTGCACCAGGAGGATGAGGATGAGCAGGTCAGCGGGGCGGATGGAGCTGGCGTTGCGGCTGCGGGACAGAGAGGGAAGGGTGAGCCGGGAGGGCGAGGGGCTGCCCCGGGGAGGGTGGTGGGGCTGGGCGCACCTGGAGTAGAAGGCCAGCAGCTTGGTGTGCACCAGGAGGAAGGCATGTCCCACCTCGTGCCCACCGCGCTCAGGGCTGGCGTTGATGTACTGCACCACCTGCCTCTCCAGGAACTCGATGCACTGCTCGCACAGCTGAGGGTGGATCAGCCGCTCCACGGCCTGGGGGGCGAGCAGGGGGAATGGGTGCTGAGCCCCCCCAGACCCAGCCATGCAGCCTCACAGGCAGGTCTGAGCCTCCGCTGCCCCGGTGAGATGCCCCAAAATCCCCAGCCCAGAGAGCTTACATCCCAGGGCTCCACACAGCCTGCTGTCCCCGGGGACACCCCAAAGGTGAGGGCCCCAAAAGAGGGCACAGTACCTCGACCGCAAAGCTCTGGTCCTCCTCCCGCAGGTGGCTGTAGGTCTCCAGCAGGCCCCGCAGCAGGCTCCAGACACGCTCCCGCTGCTCCGAATCGGCCGGCCGCAACCTGCAACAGCCGCAGAGGGTTGAGCCATCACCCCAAAACCCCCCAAAAACCCAGCTGCAGCCCAGCGGGCAGGTCTCCTCCTGCAAAGGAGGGGTCCCATCTGGGAGAGCTCCATCACTCCCACCCCCCGGGGGCCGCACGAAGGCACGGTTTGTGGGCTGCCCCCCGCACCCCGCCACGCCAGCCCGTGCCCGCTCACTCCTTGCGGACGAGGTGGGAGTCGAGGGTGACGAGGCCGCAGTGAACCTCCACCAAGCGCCGCAGCACGAAGAGGGTCCGGCGCAGGTCATCCTCGCTCTCCGTCCCGTCGCCGTTCACCGCGATGTACAGGCAGTCCCCGAACTGCAAACCGGCAGCGGGGTCAGCTGGGGGGGGCGGGGGGGGGTACTGGGGGGGGGAGGTCGGCGCCCCCCCGGCGGTGGGCGGTCGGTGGGTGCCCGGTGCCGGCCCCTACCGTGTGCAGGACGTGGAGGTGCCGCCCGCCCTCGGTGGCGAAGCAGGTGTAGGTGTCGTTGAGCTTCTCCAGCAGCGCGGCGCAGGAGATGATGAGGGGGGCGAAGAGGGTGTTGAGGCTGTCCTCCAGCGCCGGGCCCTGGCGGGGCACACGCTGCCGGCTCAGCGCCCACCCGCGCCCCCGCACCCTCCCCTTCCCGCACCCTCCCGCCCGCCCCACCTGCCCGCCGTGGGGCGCCCGCAGCCGGCGGAGGAAGGCGGCATCGGCCCAGTAGAAGAGCAGCTCGGCGGCGGGGCTGGCGATCAGGACACACCGCATGGCCCGGCCCGACCCGCGGCGGGTGCGGGGGATGCGGGGTGAAGTGGGGAAAGGGGGGAGGGAGCGGGGGCGGCAGCACCGGGACCGCGCGGCTCCGCCCGCCCCGCGCCGCTTCCTGCTCCGCCGCGCGTGACCGCCGCGCCCACGCGTGCGCAGCGCCCCCGGTGGCCCGGCGCGGCCCTGCACCGCGGGAACCGCTCCCGCACCCCGCGCCCGGCCCCGC
>BJBW01003916.1:13343-48329 GCA_004320125.1 Scolopax mira
GCTGCTCCCACCCGCAACCGGGCAGGACACGCTCACGGCCCGGACCCGCCTCCCGCCGCTCCGCTCCGGGCCCTATAATTTAATTATCAACATTTCCAACCGCGGACCCCGAGCCCCGCCCGCCCGGGGCGGGCCCCGGCCTCCCCCCCTCCCCTCCCAACTTCTCCCGTCCCGCCCCCGCAGCATCCCCGCGCCGGTCCCCGCCGGGCTGGCGGCAGCAGAGGGAGCTGCTTCCATGCACTTGCTGCACCGGCAGCGCTGCCCGAGCACCCCCCCGCCCCGTGCAGAGATAAAGGGGGACCTGGCTGCTGGGGGGGGTCACCCTGAGGGGCAGCCGGGCTGGGGGGCGCCGGGGAGGGTGCCCATGCCGGGCTCAGAACCCCAGTCCTCCCCAGCAGCCGGTGGCCACTGGACCCCCCGGTGGCTCTCAGCTCGCCGGAGGGATGGTGGCAGCTTTGCCGTCCCCGCGCCGTGGGATGGTGGCCAGGGCCCGGCGGACCTCGGCGGTCGCAGGGCGGGAGAGGGTGCCAAGCCGGAGGGCATCCAGGGTGGCAGGGCGAGGGCCCGGCGCCGTGCCCGCCGGCCGTGGCCCTGCTGTGCGGGCTGCCGAGGAGGCAGCGTGTCCTGGGGAGTGCGCGGGGGGCGGGAGCGGGGCCGGTGGGGTCCGTTCTGGGCCACGGGCTATCGGTACCGGCAGGCCAGCGCGTTCACGTTCTTCACCACGTAGAAGCTCATGGTCAGCGGGGGTATGACCAGGGTACGGCCGGCCCGCAGCGGACGGGGCTTTAGCTCGGGAAGGGTCCCATCGTCCACCATAGCCAGCGGCTGCCCGTTGAGCTGCACCGACCTGTGGGACCAGGGGAGGGTGAGGGTGGTGGCATCGAGCAGAGGGCGGCTGAGGGTGGTGGCATCGAGCAGAGGGTGGCAGTGGCAGCCCCAGCCACCGGCATCACACTTACTTGGAGTGGAGGCCCTCCTTGCCGTAGGGCTGCAGCAGGTACTGGTGGACGATCTTATCCCGCAGCGTCCCCGCCAGCTTGATTTTCTTCCGGGAGCGATGCAGGTTGATGATGTAAAGGGTGATGGAGCCCCGGACGTAGTTGTGGCTGCAAAAGGGGAGAGCGGGAGCTGAGGGGGCGTGTTGGTGTGTGGCCCAGGAGCATCACCTCCAAGAAGGGGTCTCTGCAGGAACCAGCCTCGTGCAGCCATCCAGAGGGGCCATCACTGTGGGGAGGTGACACCTCCCCATCGCAAAGCCCAGCTCTGCCATGACAACCTTCCTTTCCAAGTGTCCCTCTCTCCTCCTCAGCCAGGGGTGACATGGCCTGAGGGGGTGCTGCTGGGGTGGGGGTCCCCAGTGCCTCGCAAGAAGGAGGCAGGGAATGGTGGGGAGCCCTGTGTGGGGGCAGCATCTCCCCCCGCTGCCCCGGGTGCCCGACAGCTCCAGACACTGCTCCTCTGTCCCTGCCCCATCGCGCAGCCCCAGACAAAGGCCATAAAGCACCTGTCAGTTACAGGACAAGGTTTCCTACCGCGCTGGGGGCACGTTGAAAGCATCTGGACTGTGTAAAGGAACAGTCTCTCCTCCTCCACAATAGCAACTTGTGTCTGCGGAGGAGGTGGCCGCCCCCCCTCTGGCCCCCCCCCCCACCCCCCCCTCGTTTCACTGGGGTGCTTTCAAAGACCTTATCGGCGAAACAATACCCAGGCCGGGCTCCCCGGCAGCGGGTAACCCGACCGAGCGGGGCCCCTCCTGTGAAATCCACTCCCTTGATCTCCGCTGCTGGGGTTGCCCACCGGCCACTGCTCTGGCCCCCGCCGGCCCCGTTCCCAGGCAGGGGCTTTCATCAGAGGCATCCTCCTTCCCCCTCTCTCCCTTCAGCGGCCAGAGCGGTGCCCGAGCAAGCCCCCTGGGGAGCTCACCTGCTCTGCCAGAGCCAGAGCCAAAACCCTGGGCTCCCGTGTGTCCCCGGTGGTCCCCATCTCCTGGGGGTCCTTCTCATCCTTCCCCCCCCCCCAGCCTCCCTTGCTCCCCTTACTTGTGGTAGCTGGTGCAGTGGGCGTAGATGCGGAGCTTGTCACGGATGACTCTGCCGGGCCGGGGTTTCCTCTGGAGACCGGCCACGTGGATTGCCAGGACTTTGGGACCGATGAGGCGCTTGTAGAGGAGGGACAGCCAGTAGTCCTGCGGGGCAGAGGGGACAGTCAGCAGCACAACGGGGTGTGTGTGTGTCCCCCCGACTCAGAGCAGGCAGGAGAGGCTGGCTTCCCTTGCCTACAGGCTAGCAAAAATTTGGTGGTTAGGATGAAAATATTGCGTGCCGGACATCTGCCTTGGGGACAGCTGGCTTTTCGTGCAGCCCAAGCCAAAATGGCACCACTGCTTCCAGGAAAGAGCTTAAGGGAAGAATGCATCCCTCTGCCCACACGGGGAGACACCGATACCCTCTAAAGGAGCTTGGCTTCTGGCTGGGCTGCGGAGCACGGGGAGCAGCACGGATGCTCTTCCACATTCCCACAGACCTTCATGGAGCCTCAGCTCCAGCTCAGGTACAGGGGACACTGATGTCTCCAGAGCAGGAAGGTCACCCTCCACCCCACTCCATACCCACCACAGCTCTCCTGTGCTCTCCAGCTCTCTTCAGGGCACACTGGCTTTGGTGACTGCTGAGGGTGCCCCGGGTCCCTGTTTGAAGCCCCCCATGGAGTTCAGCCCCCATGGACACAGCGTGGGGAAGCCAAGCCCTCAAGAAGTAGGAAACGTTTTGCCCCTGCACACATGCATTAACGATGCAGCCTTTAATTACATCACCACATACTACTTTTTCCTGCGGGGCACAGCCTTGCTCAGCACACAGGATGAGCCCCAAGCCCCCGGGGTTGGGGGGGGAGTCAAGGCTGTGCAGTGACAGGGGCCGCTGCTGGCCAGGCCCCCCCTGATCCGCTGCAGAAGCCGGGAGGTGTGTGGTAAATGAAGCAGGGTTGTGGGAAGGGAAAGGGCAGCCTCAGCCTCTCGCCTGCTGTCCTGCAGGATGGGGCCCTGGCCCTGCTGCTGCTCTGGGTATCCTGGGTGATGCTGGGTGAGATGGAGCCTCACGCTGCTGCTCTGGGGGCACCGGGCACCGCCTGGGTGCTGGGTCCCCTTCACACACACGAGGGCTCCGAATATACCCCCTCAGTTCACCCTGCCCCAGAGGGACCGTGTGCCCCAGGGCAGTCGGGATGATGTCCCCAACCCATCGGCAGTGTCGGATACCCAGCAGCGATGGCCATGCTGGCACCAGGGACTGGTCAGCAGCGTCCGACCTGCACAGTGAGGATGACCTGCTGCTGCTGTGGATCAAGCACTCTGTGACTCTCTGCACATGTCTGGGGAGGCACAAGGAAAGCCCTGCGTGGTCAGGGTCGTGCCAGGAAAGGGTCTGCCACCCCAGAGGGGCATGGAAGGGGTCTCCAGCACCCCAAGGTGACAGGGCAGAATGGGCAGGTGGAAGCACGGATCCCTCACACAGGTACAGGTATCCATCCTGTGGGGTGGGGAGACCTCACGCAGCCCCTCATCAACATGCATTTTGGAGGAAGATGCCAGCAGGTGCAACACCGAGCAATGCTGCAGCAGCACCCAGCATGAGGCAAACCCCCCCGGCCAGACCAGGCCATGGGTCCCCATCTTCTCCCCAGCCCAGCTCAGCTCACCAGCCAGTTCCAGCAGCTCTGGGATGGCCTGGCCAAGGCAGATCCAAACCCACTTCCCACTTTCTGGGGAAGCTTTTGGCACAGTGCTGGAGGAGAAAAGCCACCTCCTGCTCTCCTCTTGCTGCTCCCAGCCCAACACATGGGGCTCTGTGCCACATCAGCTTGGTACCTGCTTTCCTGCAGACCCTGGGCACCGGAGGAGACACGAGGGTGAAGGGAGAGGCTTGTGCACCCCGAGGAGGCTCAGCCCACGAGGCCGAAGCTCCCCGGGGAGGATGAGCTGTCCCTGTGGTGCCCATCCCTGCTGCCCCATGCCCTGGGGATGTCCCGTACCACAGGGTCTGTGCCACCCCATGCAGCTCAGGCTCCCAGCAGGCAGGAGCGCACCGCTGGCTCCCCAGCAAATCAAGCTGATTAGCGGGAGTCATCAGATGAGTAATTACTTGAGATTACAGCAGGGCCAAAGGTGAGCACAGATTGCAGTGTTTAGCCCCACAGTTGGGAGTTAAAAGTAAATGAGGTCAGTGCTCCCAGCTCCCCGTCACCTCAGGCTCTTAGGTCTTTCCAGCAGCCCCCTTGGGGTGTTTTTGCCTCCTCTCCTTATCTCCACTGATGAGATCCTGCTTTTGCCCCCAAGTTATGGGAGCAATAGAGGCCAGGGAACTCGTGGCTCCCCTCAAAATTTCCACATGGGTTCCACCAGCTGTTTCGCAGGGGCTTGCGATGGTGTCGGCAGGATGGGAAGCTGGAACCAGAAGCTCCAGCCTTTGGCTGAGCTCCTGGCCCTCCGGGCAGGGTGGTCCCTGGGGGTTTGCTGTTTGGACACCGGTGTCCCACTGCTCTCAAGGCTCAGCAGCAGCAAGGTCTGCACCGCGGGGGTCTGAGGAGCTGCCCGGCCCTGCAACCAGCTCCGCTTGCTGCCAAATCTCACGTCCTGGCACACACTCCTCCCCAGGGTGCTCGGCCAAACCCTGCTCGTGGCAGCTCCCAGGCAGAGCTGTGCCATTCAGCACCTCCTGGGCTGGGCACGAGGAGAGATGGAAGCACTGGCCATCATTTGTGAGCTTCTGATCTAGCTAAGGGTACACAGCTTTTCTGAGAAAAAAACATGCAGGTGCCCCAAAATGGGTTAGGCAGCGATGCAGGATGAACTGTTCTGCGAAGCACGAGGTGACCACGGCTGAACAGCAAGTATTTTGGCACAGGTAATGCCCCCAGGGCAGCGCGGGGACCCACTTGTCCCTCCAGCATCTGCAGGAGGCGAGGGGATAGCGGTGATTTGGCTTGGCCTCGCTGGCAAGGCCAGCTCCATTTTGCGAAGGATGTGGAAATACCAAAGAGAGTTCAAAGGAGGGCCAGAAAAACGACCCGGGGCTGGAAAAGGAGCTGTTCAGCGCCGGCCCCGAGGCGCTGGAGCTCCTCAGCTCACTGTGGAGACACTGCAGACAGCTGCAGCTTTTCGCCTCATCACAAGCCCGCTCGCGGCCGGGGCCCAAATCGAGTTACTCGCAATAAATTACCGGGAGCTGGTGACACCAAGCGTTTGTGGGTGATGAATTGCACGCACGTCCAGTCTGCTGGAAACTGGTGTTTCCAGTGCCCACCAGGTGTGGTGGCACTTCCCCCAGCGGGGCCGGTGCTTCGGTGCTGCTCCTACCACCGGCAGACGTGAATCTCAGTTAAAAATCACGCCGGGGATGCCCAGCACCTGCAGCTACTGGCTCCTCTTCAAATGCTGACCAGCTTGAGCAGCAGTTGCTCTTGAAACCCATCTTGTCTGCAAGCGGGGTGGCTTTCCCACCGAGCAGGGACCTTTCCCCAGTTCCCTGGCACTCCCCTCCCATATGGAAAACCCTGTGTGAGCGTGGCCCCAGGCTGGCAGTGCCCAGCAGGCAGACCTGAGCTCCTGCTCAGCCACACGGTGCCAGGCATCCCGGTGGCAGCCCCAGCGACCCCCGGGGAGACACACGGCTCCAACCAGCGCAACCGCAGAAAGGGTTTGGCTTTTGGAGTCACAAAGGGCTCCCGTTGTGAAGGCTGAGCCAGCGATACAGCTGTAGCGGTAGAGGAGGAATAACAGACAGGAATCTGCTCCGCTACGAGTCCCCCAGGAGCTGAGGGAGCTTTCTTGCTTTAATTACTTTGCAGACCCATTAAGCAGAGCTGCCACTGCAGCCCCTGGAGCTGCAGGCGAGGAGCACCTGAAAGCAGACCCGTCCTGTGCCTCAGGAGGTCTCCTGGCCCCGACCCCTGATTTATGGGCAGGAAGGGCTCCTGTCTCAAGTGAGCTGATGTGCGGAGCTCAGGCCAGCCACATCTTCTGAGATCCACAGGGCCAGCGAAGACCCACGAGCTTCCCACGACGTGGGGAAAGCCCAGAGGGTACCACTTGATCTCTTTGCACATTTTAATTAGTCGCAGGAGATTAATTTTGGGGACTTTAGCTTTTGGAAACAAGGCTGATTATTTGGACCTTCAGACAAACCTATTAACCAGAACTTCCCACTCCAGAAGGTCTCCGTTAGGAAGGGTGCAGGAGCACATCCCCATGCTCTCTCCTAGAGACAGTAAAGCAGCTTTAGAGCCTGCCCGAGTTTGTTCATCTCCCTGTTCACCACATGTAAGATGTTGCCATAAGCAGAAAACTGGAGTGACAGAGCTGTGGCCCTTCAGTCTCCTGGGGGCTGTAACCAGCAAAGGCACAGGCTTTGTGGTGCACAGACTGGGGCTGCTGGGGCATGGCTCTGTGTCCCCAGCTCACCAGCAGCACCAGCTGGATGCTGCCCGCTCTCCTCTGCTTCCTCTTGCTTCTTCCCTCTTCTGAAGCTGCCTGAGCTCTTCCTCTGTCCCTCAGGCTTGAGTTTCGACAGCCTGTTAGAGATGCTCCATCCCTGCCCTTTCATCTGTGTTTTTCCACACTCCAAGCAACCCGCATGGCCTGTGGGTCCTTCCCATACCCCACAGAACAGAGAGCTTCACTCTTACATCCCTCTGTTGAGCCTGATGGCTCATTTTTGGCAAAAGTATCTTCCAGAAAACTAGTGATTGTGGTTGTGAGGGCTTGGAGGGATGGAGAAGCTGCCACTTCCCAGGGAGTCTGTTCCAGCAGTTAAACATCCGCACTGCTAACAATTCCATTCCTTATTTTCAGCTTGAATTTGTCTGGCTTCAGCTTCCAATCAGTGGTTCTTGTTCTTTCTTTTTCCACTAGATTAAAGAGATCCTCAGCATCCAAAGCCTTCTCCCTGAGGAGGTCCATACATCCTGTTCAAGCCACGGCGGGTCATTCCTTCAGCAAATCTGGAATGATGCCGCTTTTAACGTGTCCCTGCGTTTGATGGGCTTCTTGGACTGGGGGAGTTTGAGGCTTTCTCACCCAAATCCTGTCCAAGGACCCATGACAAGCACAGCAGGGCAGAACCTCTCCCCAAAGGGAAAATTTGCTGAAACCAAAATGATGAACCCTGGGAGCAGGCGCCGGTGCTTGCACGCACCCATCCTCAGGGGTGTGAGCTGTTTGTGTGCACCCTCCCTGCGTGGGGTCCTGAAGAGCCGAGGACTTGGTGAAGGGTCTCCTACAATGTTTGCTGCCCTATTGGGGGAATCTGTGGGTGTGCCCTGAGCACCATGGGGGATGCTCCAGAGGGGCTCCGTGAACAGGGTACCACACTCCTAGTCCCAAACAAGGGGGCTTCAGGTGGACAACTGGCACCAGCCGAGGAGGCCAGACCTTTGCTTTGATCCAGGCAACCTGAACCTGTGAAAGCATCGGCCAGTGCTGCCCAACTCCTTTCTCCCTTAGACTTGGTCCCCACAGTTCCCCACCCACCAGACGCCCTGCTGACGTCTCTCCCTGGGCGTCTGTTGCTTTCACCACACTGATCCTCTTCCTTCCTGCCCTAACGCCTGCGAATGCCTCACCTCACACCCCTCTTCCCTGCATCGCCTTCAGCCTTCACATCTTCCCAACAGCTTTCTCTGCCAGCAAGAGGGTTCCAGCTGAAGCAGGACATGAGGGGCTGCCAGTCCTACCCCCCCCATGCCTTTTGGCTAAGGAGGGAGAGGAGAGGAGAGGAGAGGAGAGGAGAGGGCAGAACAGTCACTGCTGTGGCTGTGTTGGGCACCCTGTGTGCAGCACCCTCTGTGCTTATGGGGCTTAGGCCAGGCTGGATCTTGGGTAGGGAAAGAAACCCACGTCATGTTTTGTAACCCCTCTGCAATGAGTCCTGAAGTGCAGCACATGGGGACAGCCAGGAGAGTCATTCCCACTCCCCAGTAATCTGCTAACACGTGCACCATGGGCTCGGAGAGCAGCTTTCTCGTCCATGGGTGCCAGCACCACCACAAGCTCGGTGTTTGGGCTGAGCATCAGCCGTTTGCCCCACAGCCTGGGCTCGTCCCCAGCCGTGCCAGCAGCACAACCCATCAAGCCTCTGCTGAGCATCACGTCTTCCCAGCCTTCAAGCCGTTGCACCCTTTGCTCAGCCCCCTCTCCCTTGTCTCTGTCACTTCTTTTTCTCCATCCTGGAGAAAGTCCAAATACTGATATTAAGGCACAATTCCTGCAGTGGCAGCCACAGGCATCGCTGCCAGGCGCCGGTGGCACCGAGGGGACAGCGGGCCCGGGCACGAGGCAAGTGGCTTGTGGGAAGTGGCCCCTGCCTGCCGCTGCCCTTCACGAACTGGCCCCCGGCCAGTGGCCTCCACCTTCCCAGGGAGCAGAGCAGATGGAGGAGCGGCCAAACCTCTCCTTTGTCATCACCTCTCCCTAACAGGGTCCAGGCCATGGAGGCAGCAGGAAGGGAGCAGAGCTGCTGGAATCAGAGGGCTTGGAAACCAAACATGACTTCTTTGCTGTTTTCTGTTCTTCTGCTGCTTTTTGCCATAATGCTGCTTTCCTTTTCTCCCCCAGAGAGCACCCACCCACCCTGGGAAGGATATTGCTGCTCCACCTCCTCCACAGCCCCAGGATGGCTCTGTCACTGAGGTGGGCAGGTCTGTCATTACGGTGCCTCCAGGACACGTGGACAATGGCCGTGTCCATCCTCCAGGTACCAACCTGCTGCTGGTCCCAGTCAGAGTGTGTCCCTGCCCCAGTCTCTGCTGTGGGAGGAGCAGCTCAGCTCCAGGTCTGTGTGTGTCCTGCAGCTCCCGTGGGTGAGTGCCAGAGCTGCTACCACAGCAAGGCTTTGATGCCTTTGAGACTCCAAGCATACGCATGTCAGAGATGGTTTTTTATGGTGCACTAAGAGGGAAAGACCTCTGAACCCACCCTGTCAGCAAGCAGAGTTCGGGGGCTTTAAATCTGCCTCCTTGTTCTCGGATAAAACGAGCCTCAAGCAGAGGCAGAGCTCCTGGAAGGCTGAATGCAGTGAGGGTGCGGGGAGCAGAGGATGCCACAGAACCAAGACATGGTCTGATCATGGCTGAAAGGACCAGGCAGCGGAGGGGATGCCCTGCTCAGACCCTCTCCAGGAGATTCCTGCATTTCCACTCTGACCTTCAGCTGCCTGTTCTCTGGCTTGATGTCTCCTGGGAGAGCCTTTCCCCCATGCACACTTGAACTGCCCAGGATTTCATCCATCCATCCTTCCTTCCTTCCTTCCTTCCTTCCTTCCTTCCTTCCCGCAGCCAGAGTGAACTGCTCCGTACAGACCGATCCTGCCCCCCCTCGCCTCTCCCACCCCTTCCCAATTTGCAGGCATCACTCCCAGCAGACCCAGTGCTCTGGGTGTGGGGCAGATGGGGCTGCCAGGCCCCCACACGGCCTATTGGATGGGCTGGATTCCCCCCGGCCCCGCAGCCAGCTGGCCGGGCTGGGCGCTGGGAGCACGAGCGCTTGTGGGAAAGGGCTCTCTCTAGCTTCCTCCCTAGGGATGCTGAGTCTCCTCATCACCTCTGGACATCACCCAGCCACTGGAGGAGCAGAGGGCAGGGTGGGGATGGGCGCAGGTGGGCGAGGACCCGGCCCCCACAGCCTTGAGCCCCCTCCCACACAGCTCAAGGAGGGGAGAAGCACCGTCTGGAGACACGGCTGGGACCTCCAGCTGTAATTAGCGGTGCCTCTGGCCAAGCCAGCTCAGCTAATGAGTGCTCCGGGGAGTGCGTACGTGCGGCAGGAGGGAGCATGGCTGGGGGACCTGCTCCCACCCCTGGCACCCAGCACAGCACCTCGCCGGAGGGTCCCTTCCCTCTGTGCATCTGGAGACCCTGCTGGGAGGTGCTGGGGGTGAGTCAGGCCCCTTGGTACCAAATTGCCAGGGGCAGCCCAAGGGGACGGGTCACACCACGGCTCTGCCCGCAGGACCCCGAGGGATGCTGGAGATGGTGGCAACCTGACACTGAGTTCATTCACACCAGGGCTTTTACAGAAGCCCAGGTAGAAAGGGGACAGATCACAAAGGACAGACCTTATATGAGCCCGATGTCCTCCCTCCTCCAGGACAGACAGTACCTTTCCCATCAAGCTCCTCAGTGCCTTTGGCTTAAGGAAAGGAGGTGAAAAATTACCTGCAGCATCCAAGCGTCTGACCACGGCACCATCAGGCACCGACCTCTGCACTGCTACGATGCTTTCTCAAGGACATCATCAATTCACAGGCAATATCATACTGTCTTCTACTACCACAGCTGAGCGGGCAGCCCCTGCTGCCGCTTCACCCTGTGATCCCTCTGGGCCTTTCTTGGCTGCCTATGAAACTTGGGGACAGAAAGGAAGTTTTAGCATCTATCTAACCTAGGAGAACCGAGTGTCTCGCTGTCCACAGTCTTTAGGAGAAAGTCCAAGGGGAGCCATAGTTACCAGGAGATGGAATTCTGGATTTCAGCTCTGTCTTTTCCATGGGCTTTGCGTTGCTCTGGCCCTGCCCTAGGAACTTGCCCCAGTTTTTCCACACATAGGTATAATGTATAAAGGTATATATATATATACAGCACTGTGCATTGAGGCAGCAGAAATTATTACCAAGGATGGATACAAAAAGAGGCAAGTGCCATGTGGAAGAGCGTGCAGGGAGGTCTTTAACATGCTCTAACAATCTGAAGAGAAAGCTCACACCTACCTGGGGGCCTCTCCAATGAAATAAAGGTATTTAGGAGAGACAGAGTATGGACACTGCGTGCCTGGAATGAGCCTGGAGCTACTAAAAGCCAGACTGGCATTGCAAAGGCACTGCCCTGTGCAGGGTGACTATCCCTGCTGTTCCTGCCCTCCTTTCCCCTGCTCCCCTCTCCCCCCCACGGGTACGGGTGGGTTTAGGGGCAGGCAGGCTGGCTGACATACCTGCAAGAGGCTTCATCTGAAGGGCTTCTCAAGCACAAGCCATGCAGTCAAGCTCTGATCGTTATACACCTGGCTGCCCCAATCACTCAGGAAGAAAAAGTAGCCCAATGATACATGGAAAAGCTATCTCAGAAATAACAAGGCATTAAAACAACGGGGATCAGCTGCTTTAAGGTTGGCAGGAATATTTCTACTCCCTGGCACAATAGCCCCCGTGCCCAGACCAGGGAACCTCGTGGCACCCAGTTTCTCCTGTTTTGGTCCCCATTAATCCAGCAAGAGAAACTTCTTTTCTGGAAACTGCATCTGGAATGCATCTGGAATGCATCTGGAACGCATCACCTCCAAGGAGAGGGTGGACAGGCAATTCTGGCAGCCAGGACGGGCACCCAGAGCTGCTCTCATGGGTGAAGGTCCTGGATGGGGCACAAATACCCTTTGCAAGATGTCCCAGAAGCCACAAGATGCTGCTTAGCTCATGAGACAGCTCAGAAGGCCCAGCGGAGATGTGAGTATCCCCCTAATTTCTCCATGAAGCTGCAAAGCCCCTTGGCCACACTGCTGCCACCTGAGACCACTTTTGGGGAGCCAAGCTGTACTCCGCCAGTGGTCACCATATCACAAAGCTGGGAATGGACTATCTTAAACCTCCACTTTCAAGGTTTTGCTGGAAGCCTGTCTGCAAGCTGCTGCTCCCAGGTGCTCTTGCACTTCCCACTGAAATGGCTGGGTTTTACAAGTTTGTTTTCAAGCCCCACCAGGCTGCTGGGGTTTGCTGCCCAGAGTCTGCACCCCGAGAGGGACTGTGCTCTCTGCCCACCTGAGGTGCAGGTACCCCTCGCTCTCCCACAGCCCCATCAGCAGCTAACATCCTCTGCATGCCACGGTGCTCCCGTTTCCCTGCTCCTTCCCCAGCACATAACAACCCCCCCCAAACTGCAGTCCCAGGGGAGAAGCAAAAAGAAATATGATGATTTAGAAGCTGACTCCCACGATGGTGCCCACCGAGCGACCCCAGCATTTCCCAGTCTGCAAACGCAGCACACACCACATTTTAGGAGCTTCCTTGTGCCACTCGCTGTGACATCCCCTAATGGTGACAGTGACAGTGCTAACGTGAGCAAGACCGGCACCAGTCGGGGGTCCCAGCTGAAGGACAGGGAGGAGGGCTCCTGTGACAGCAGTGCAGTGCTTGCATGGTGATGGACTGCAAATCACTTGGGTTTATACGAGAAGCTCTTTAGCACAAGGCTGGATGGCTGTATTTGCATGGCCACAGCACCCCTGGACCACGCAGGAAACTCTCCCTGGACCATGCAGCTCCCTTTTACCACTGTAAAGGGCTCATCTCCAGCTCAGCATCCCGAAACATGCCATCCTCTTATCTGACAAGCCAGGATCAGCAGTGGCAGGGGAGGAGGAGGTGCAAAGGCTGCTCCGGGGGAGCCCAGCCCCGGCTTTCCGAGGAGCTGCCAGCTGGAGCTGCCATTGATGCTGGGATGCTCGGGCCCTTCTCTCAGCAGGCAGCCGCCTCCCTCTCAGCCAGCCTGCGGAAACCTCTTTGTCATGGCAGCTAATTAGCAGATTGTATTTCACAGCGCCGTGGCCCGGCGCAGGCACAGCCAGTGGCTTTCATCTCCCTGATGGCTCCCACGGGAAACGAGCGGCCGCTGCCCCGCGGAGCAGGTCACAGCCCGGGCTCGCTGGCCTTTCTGGTGTTCGCAGCTTTTAAACCCAACACCGGTTTGCACCTCTTTTAAAGGCCAGGAGTGGAGGGAAAGGGGCTGGGGGAAGCACCCGCTGGAATTCGTGCAGGAAGATGAGGATGGGACATGGAATCGATGGTGAAGGAGATGGAAGAGCAAGTAACCAGCCCTGAAGGCGGGTGGCATCTCACTTATTCACACAGAATCACACAGAATCTTCTAGGTTGGAAGGGACCTTAAAGATCATCTTGTCCAACCGTCAACCTAACATTGGAAGAGTTAACCTTAAAACAATAGCAAAATCCAGTTTAAAGACCTCCGTTGGGTTAAACGGGGCTTATTCCTCAAAATCCTCCCCTGGCTTTCATCCCACTCCTAACTGCACGGACCACTGCCCCTGCTGTGCCATAAGAGCTGGCCACGGGCCACCCTGTGTCCTTGCTGTACTGGGACAGCTGGCCATGGGCCACCCACTGTCCCCACTGTGCCCAGCGGGCAGGAGCTGGCCTGCACCCACCCAGCCAGGAGTAACCTGGGGGAGTCCCAAGGTCCAGGGTCAGGGTAGGGGGTAGGGGGAGATGTAGCTTGGCCAGGGGAATGGGCTCTTCAAAAGAATTCCATCAAGTACTTGCCCCAGGCTCAGATTCATCTCAAAGTTCAAAGCCTCTTTGGCTCCCCCCAGCCCAGGCCACCAGAGCTGGCAGGTGCACTCACTGCAGGGGTGTGCAGTTTGGGGAGCTCTGAGAGATACTGAGAGCAGCATGGGCAGGGGACCAGAGCAGCATGGGCAGGGGATGGAACGCCCACCAAATGTCCTTTATCTCCGTTGCCAGAGATCTGAAATCAGGTGCTGAGGCTCCAGCCTGGCTTCCCTCGGGCCAGCTCACCACCAGTGATCCGGCTGCCCGCCCTGTGCCGTGTGGGGTGGTCCTGCCGCGTGCCCCCTTCCCTCCCTCCCTGACTCCCCTGCTCAGGCTGGCACCCCTCAGCAGCACCTGCCTCCATCCTGTGCTACCTTCATCTGGGCACGAGATGAAGTTCCAGCTACGGAGTTGCCTCTCTCCCATCTGCCTCCAACATGTTGTGTTTGACATCAACTAATGCCTCCTATGAACACTGCAAGGACCGGATCTGGAAAAATTAATCTTCGAGCAGAGTTCAGATGGGCCACAAGGAGACAATCCCCCCCCCAGCTCCTTCTCCAGAATGAGTGGGGAGAAGCCAGTGCTGGTGTGATTTCCCTGGGCAGACCTACCGGCAAGGGGTTGAAGTTCTGGTCCACCAGGTGGTTGTGGCCGTGGTCAAGGAAGGAGTGCCGTACCACCACGTCAATGCCCTGGCTGGCCAGCAAGCCCAGAGTGTTCAGCCACCTGGGGATGAAGGGAGCAGAGTCAGGCTGCAGCAGGGGACCCAGTTCCAGAAGGACAAGGAACTGCTGGAGAGGGGACAGCAGAGGCTACAGAGACAATGAGGGGCCTGGAGCATCTCTCTGATGAGGAAAGGCTGAGGGACTTGGGTCCGCTTAGTCTGGAGAAGAGAAGGCTGAGATCTATTTATAGATCAACACCTATAAATACTTCAAGGGGGGTGTCAGGAGGATGGGGACAGTCTTTTTTCAGTGGTGCCCAGGGACAGGACAAGAGGGAACGGGCACAATACTGAACATAAGAAGTTCCATCTCAACATGAGGAGAAGCTTCTTTGCTGTGAGGGTGGCAGAGCCCTGGCAGAGGCTGCCCAGGGAGATGGTGGAGTCTCCTTCTCTGGAGACATTCAAACCCCACCTGGAGACGTTCCTGTGGGACCTGCTCTGGGTGGGACCTGAGGGTTGGAGGAGATGATCTCCAGAGGCCCCTTCCAACTCCAGATCATTCTGTGATTCTGTGACCCCAGCTCCCTGGCAGCCCTACTGCCTACAGCACCCCATGCCCCCATGCATGTCCCTGTGCCTCCCCCAGAGGATTACAGCCAGCTCTGAAGATCTGACCTGGGGCTCTGCAGCAGGATGCCCCTGCCACAGGGCTGTGCCAGTAGACAAGCCCCAGGAGCCCCAGGAATGGTTCTGGCTTTGAAGAAGGAGAGAAAATGGTTTCCATAGCAGAGTCCTGCCTAGTGCTTCCCTGGGCAGGTGCCCCAGGAGTGAAGACATGCAAGGAACCACAGAGTGGGAGGAGGCCCTGGGGATCCCGAGCGATGAGCGAGGCAAGCTAGTTGGGATGCCAGCCCTGGGGTCCTGGAGCTGGCATGCCCAGATCACTCCTCCCCTTCCACATCTATGCTCTGTGGGCCCACTGTGGCTACCGGTGTGGGATCCCAAGTGGCCCCCACCTTGCTCTGCTCCTCTGGGTACGCCAGGGGCTGGGTCACCTACAGGAGAAGCAGAGCTGAGGAGAGGTAATAGGGATGCTATGGAGAAAGGAGCGGTGCCCGGGTTGCTGGAGGAGTGCTGAGGGGAGGTAGGAGTGGGGTGTCTGGGCACAGAGCTGGCCCCCTCTTGGCTGCAGAGGCTTTGCAGCACCCGAGCCCGCAGAGCCCGTGGGGATGGCAGTGCCCTGGCGCTGGGGAGCTGGCATAACTCACAGGAACCCGGCCGCATAGGAATCGGAGAGGTTGTTCATGCCTCCGGCTGAGGTCGCACCAACCCCTTCCAGCCAGATCTTCTTCCCCGGTGTGTATGTGTTCACCACCTGTGCGGGACACAAATGCAACCAAAATGACTCTCGTGAACCCGTGATTTAAAGCTAAGGCAGACGTGTCCTGTGCCACACTCCAGGACGGGTTTTGGAGACCTTGGGTAATGGTGCTGCTGGGCAGTCAGTGCCTGCTCTGCCCTGGCACGGTCAATCCCAGGGGTCTTCACCACGTCTGGAGGTGGGACGCTGGTCCTCACTCTCTGCTGCTTCTGCTGCCATGTGTCTACTACCCATCTTCTGGAACTGCTCCCAACACGTCCTCCCGAATGTGCTCTCATGTTCCCAAATCCAGACCCTGCTCTTTCTCCACGGCCTCCCCACACACTCCCCCGTCCCACAGGCTGCCCTGCCATGTCACCTCAGCTCTCCATGGCCCCATGCAAGGTGGCCACCAGCCACAGGAAGCACCTGAGCCCTGATGACTCTGCCACCTGGGAGCCCTGGAACACGTACTGGAGCCACATGGAGGAAGAGTGGGCACCCAAAAAGACAGAAGTGGATATCTTTGGCCACAGACAGAGCCAGCCCCATGGCTGAGCAAGGGCTGCTTTGATGTCCAAGGGCTCCCTGGCACAGACAGGACTTACAGGTCTGACCACACTGTCCCACCACCTCCAAGGCTCCAGCAGCAGCACAGACACCCATGAGATGTCAGGTGGGGTGGAAAGGCTGAATTTCACTGAACTTTTTTAGAGTTGGAAGGGACCATAGAGATCATCCAGTCCAACTCCCCTGCTGAAGCAGGATTGCTCAGAGGTAGAGCACGTTACTCAGGGCTGCATCCAGGCAGGTTTTGAAAATCTCCAAAGAAGGGGACTCCACGACCTCCCTGGGCAGCCTGTGCCAGGGCTCAGATGGCTGGAGCTGCCCTCTCCCAGTGTGAGCAACCTCTGGCACCTCACAACTCCCCGTCCTCTCTCCTGCAATCCCACTTCTCCAGGCCGGGCAACAAGCTCCCATGAACAGATGTCTGCAAACCCAGCAGCCTGAGGAGCGCTTTGCATCCTGCCCCATTAGTGAGGAGTGCTGGAATGTGCTGGATGGACTGGGATCCCTCAAAGATGTTAAATAGGCCAGCTCTGGGCTGCCTCCCACTCACAGCCTGTGAGAGTCGACATCCCTGACTGAAGCCCCAGAGGTGTTGGCATCCTGCCTGTAATTATCTAAGCCCGCCACCTTCCCCAGTCGGAGAGGAAGCAATAAAACAGGGAAGTGGACAAGCCCAGCTGCTCTAATCAGCCCCGGCAGGATGCACGGACTCAAAGCCAAGCTGGAGGCTATTAGCACCCAGCGCTGTGCTTTTGCTCAGCAGCACTGGCATTCCCAGGAGACCCCTTCCCCAGCCACCCCGGCACAGACCAAATCCTGCCCCGTGGTTGCCAGGCTTCCCCCACATGGAGGGCAGCTCCTCACTGCTGCTGGCGTGGGGATGGATGAACCCCGGGGGCTGGAGTCACCCCCCAGCTGCCCGTGGCTGGGAGAGCAAACGCCATCCCCAGCCATCCTGCTGCTGGTGCCCTGCTCCCCGAGCCCTCTGCCCAGCCCACCCTGGGGGGGTCGTGCTCTCTTCCCACCCACAGTGGAGGTGGGACACACGCCACCGTTTTTGGTGGGGTTGTGTCCCCCCAGTGGGAGCAGGGCTGCTCGGTGCCTCTCGTGTTTATCCCGCTGGCTGCCCCACACACCGCCCCATAGCGAGAGGACCATGCTGCTGCCTGGTCTTTCCTCCCATCCCCTTCATGAGGGCTGGCTGCATCTGGGCTGGGAGCAGAGCCACCCCCAGCAGCCGCCCCCCATCCCTGCCCCACACCGGCTCCCCTGGGAGCACATCAGAGCCCTGGCCAGGAGCTGTGCCAGGGCTGAGCCCCACGGGCACAGTGCCCCCTCGTCCCTCGCCAGCCCTGGGCACTCACGCACTTTCTGGATTTTCCTGATCTGGTCAGAGAGTGTGTCCAACAGGCGTGTTTTCAGGAAGTCTGTCACTTTGGCCACACGGCCATCGATGTAGTAACTGAAAGGAAAATAAGAAGACAAGGATCAGTCAGCTTTAAACTGAGGGAGGAGGAGGAGATAACTGGGAGATAACATAGGAGGTTCCACTCAAATATGAGAAAAAAACTTCTTCACAGTGAGGGTGTCAGAGCCCTGGCACAGGCTGCCCAGGGAGGGTGTGGAGTCCCCTTCTCTGGAGATCTTCAAGATGCAGCCCTGAGTAACATGCTCTAACATGCTCTGGGCAATCCTGCTTCAGCAGGGGAGTGGGACTGGATGATCTCTACGGTCCCTTCCAACTCTAAAAATAATTCAGTGAAATTCAGTGAAGATTCAGCTGGGAGAAGCTCTGCCCTGAGCCACATCCTCCTTGTGCCAAGAAGCCTCCTCTGCTCTGGGCCAGTCCCTGCTTGCACCTTGCCCTGCCCTGGCCCTCTGGCCATGCCCAGAGGCATCTGGCAGATGCTTTCAGTCTCCAAAACAAGGCGTGAGGTGGATGTGCCCTGAGCATTGAGCATCCTGCACTGCGGAATCCACAGGGAATTTTGTACTTTCTTAACTATTGCTGGTGAGCAGCAGCACACAAAAGGCTGGGAGCACAATGCCACCACCAAGGGCTTTGCAGCACCCTCTGCACTGATCTCACGGAGAGCCCGGGGAAGGAGAGCCTCTGGCACAACCCCTGTGAGAGCAGCACCTGGGCTCCACCATCAGGGAGATGTTCTGCTCACTCAGCTTGTCCCATCTCTGCTCATCCCCTGTATTAGGGACACCCCGTGTCCAAAATGCAGATAAACCAGTCAGCCCAGTATCGTTGCTACTGGAGAGATTGCTCTTACAGGATGGTAAAATGGAAGAGGCACATGGAATGGCTAAAACAAAGGGCTCCTCAGCGTCAGGAGGACACCTTGGAGGCACCAGGGAGGAGAAGGCTCCTGAGCAGCAAACACCCTCTGAGAAGCACTGGAAATTGCTGCAGCAAACACCCAGAAGGGGACAGGGGACACACTCCCAGCTGTGGGAATAACTGCATCACCCTGCCTGGTTTGTGGGACACTCTCCATTGGTGGCTGGTCTTCTGGCCACCATTGCGTCTGCAGGGGATGCCGTAGAGAGCCTCTTCTGCTCTGAGAACCAGGGTTGTTCCTGGACATCCTGCTGCAATAACAGCCCTCCAGGATAAACCCTGGTGGTGTTTCTGAGCAAGGATTAGTGACCATGAGGTGCATGGGCTCGGGACCTGTGGCACTAGAGCGAGCCCCACTCCCAGCCCCCCTGCACAACCCCCATCTCCCTTGCTCACTCTCCCAGCAAAGTCCACAGCTGAATCCCCCACTCAAGAAATGCCGTGTCCATTACCTGCAGGGAAAGCTCCTAGAACTCCCTTCTGCCTGGGGAATGCCAGGGGGCATCTCCCATGGAGAGAGGTGATTCCTGCTCTTCGTGTGCTTGCTTATATAAAACATGGCTATAGGCTGCCCATCATAAAGTGAACCATCTGCCTCTAAGTTTTTTGGGGGGAAGGCTCTGAAAGGCATCTAGGACACAAGGTGAAGCTGTCTGTCCCAGAGAGCAGATGCTCTGTGGCTGGTGGCCATCCCAACCGGCTCCTCCTGAGGAGGTGTCTGGGCTGGCACCTCTGTCCCCACACAAAAAGCAGTAGCAGCCTTTGTGCATCTCCCAGAGGTTCCTCCCAGCCTGGCAGGTACACCAAGAGCTCTGCTGCAGCATGCACTGACATATGGCTGAGGAACAGTTTTTGCAAGAGAACTTTCTGAACCTCCTCCTCCCAAATCTGCAGGTGCATCTGCCCTGGACCATTGTCGGAGCCATGAAGGAGGTACAGGAGAATTACAGCAGAATTACAGCAGCTCTGTCTGGGGCTGGCAGGGCTCAGCCATCACCTCCCATCCCTCACTGGAGCCACATCCACCCAGCGTTCACGGGAGTGAACAGATCCTGCTCCCTCTCTGCAGGCTTCAGTGCAGCCATGGGCGCTGGGGTGTGCAATAGACTGTCCTGCAGACATGGAAAGGGTCTGCAGAAAGGTGGATTCACCTTTCCAAGGCTGAGTTTTCCATAACATACATCTCATCATCAGCAGCAAGCAGCCATAGTGTCTGCAATGGCTGCTTCCCCCGGGTGCTGGAATGCAGGAGCATCCTCAAGGGATGCCGTGGGCTCACTCAGCCAGCGTGCCTGTCACACACACAACATGCACGGGTGCTCAGAGAGAATGTCTTGCCCTAACTCACTACCCAGGTAACCAGGTAAATGCACTCGAAGCTGTGCAGGGCTGTGGTGGAAGGGGAGCAACGCCAGGACTGACTGGCCTGGGGCAGGAATGCATTGAATGAGAAGAGTCTCCTCAGACATTGTCCCTGCTGTGTCCCCAGTGAAGCACAGGATGATGCCCACTTTCACTCCAACGGGAAAGGAGGAAAGAGGCATTTCTGTATCTCCGTGTCAACTGGAAGGTGCTAAGGGCAGAGATTAACTCGGGGGGGGGACACACACAACTTTGGAACTTGTTCAAAATGGCTCCAATCACTGACACACTATTGAAGGCCTGGCTGCTGGGAGGAGAGCAGGTCTGTGAGCAGCAGGCAGCAGTGGGGTTTACAGAGATTACTTTTTAAGACAAAATTACAAAGCAATGGACTCTGGGGATGGCAGATGTTTGGATTTTAGCACAACACTTTAAAACTGAACAGAAACGATCTTTTCAGACAGAAAAAAAACCAACCCCATCATCTGGGACAAAAACTGGCTAAAAGGCAATAAAAATAAGTTGCATTGACTGGGTAAAAATGAAGTTAGAGAGAGCCCCTCCAATGCAGCAGGTTTTCTGCAGAGTTCAAGGGGGACTCTGAGCCCAGAGCCCAGAATAAACCCCTTGGGAAGCACAGGCAGGTTTGCACCTCCCCATGGACACCTCTCCAGGAGCAGCCTCAGAGGAAGGACCACACGGAGGAGGCAGCCTGGGAAGGTGCTGCTGTGCGACCCTGCTGGGAGAGAAATGGCCCAGGACAGTGTCAGAGTCACAGGGTTTTGGTATTTTCATTAATAACCCAGAGAAATGGGGACGGGGATGAAAGGAAAAATAAAGTTTCTGCTTCGGTATCAGGAAATCTTGTTGGTGGCATGTCTCCTGGGGGAGCGAGGACAGGAGCACCGTGGCTTTGGGTGTTTAGGAAGAGCACAAAGATATTTACAAGCTCCTGTAAGATGGGTAAGGATCTCTTGTGAAACTCTCAGACACCAACAGGTACTTTCAACCTCCTCAAACAGGGAAAGCGGGGGAAATGGTCCCAGTTGCAGAAGGATTACGAGGAAGAGGGGGGCACTGAGGGTACACAGCTACTGGGGAATGGCTGAGCTGCTCCCAGCTGTGGGCTTCATCACTAAGATTTGGTCACTTCCTTTTGAAAACTTTAACCATCAGTAAAAGCTCTGTAGAAACCCGTAAAACGCAAACAACTGACAGATCTTTAAAGCAGAGAAGCGCTCGTTAGGCGTGGATTATTCCCAGGAGCAAAGGCTGCAGCTTTGCTGATATTTACAATGACTCAGTGCACTTGACTTTCAAAAAAAACGAAGAAAAAAAACCAAAAAACCCCAAAACCCTGAAGAGTCACAGCTCTCCAAGCTCCAAAAAAGCCAGCAGCAGCTGCAGAGAGCTCCAGCGCTGACAAGTACCTCCCCAGGCAGCAGCGTGGTCCCAGGCAGCCAGACTGAGCCGGCTGCAGCATCCACGTCCTCCTCTCTCCATGTTGGCAAGGTCTGGGTGCCAGAGGAGACAAAGGGACAGGTCCTCCCCAGAATGGGCAGGGGGCTCTGGCAGCCGTGGCTCTGCAGAGGACACGTAGCTCAGGGACAAGCTATTTGGCTCCAAGGCAGGCTGGCAGATCTTCCAGCAGGGTGTGGGTATGATGCAGCACCAGAGCTGGCCCTGAAGCCCAGGAGATATCAGCGTGCCCACCACGGGCACAGACCACGCCGTTGCTCATAATATAGGAGAGAACAGACAGGGGCAATTACATGCCTCATTGTGTCTCCCAGTTTGATGCCACTATCTCTGTGGACAGACAATCTGCAGGAACCAGCCAAGGAAAGGAGAGATGTAGGAAATAAATCCTAGATGAGACACAGGTCTCAAAGGAAAGGCCCCCGACAGCCACGCTGGGTGCCCCATTACACTGTACAAAGCTGAGGCCAGTTCTGCGCCTCCCACCCACAGAGCAAGGGCTACCACACTTCTGAAAAAATAATAATCATTTGAATATGATGGAATGGGACCAGTGCACTTGGCAAAGAGAAATGTGACTGTGTCACACCAGGGGTGGCCAAACCAGAGCATGGGGCAGAGGAAGGACCTGGCCAAGGGTTTGTGCCAGCACGAGGGAACACACCACCTCAATTCCTGATCCCCAGCGCTGCTGGAACTGTGAGACTCAAGATAGGAAAACACGAGCTGGGAACAGCACACCAAAGCCACTGCTGCCACGGGGGAAGCTGAGGCAGGGCTGAGCACAGCTCCCAGCCAGAAATGGCCAAGTCCTGGTGCAAACCTTGCACAAGCCCAAGCCTTGTGCAAGGCTGGGATGCACACAGGTGCCCGGTGCCTCCCAGAGGAGGGCAGTGCCAGGCACCAGGGCTCTGGGGCGAACCTGGGGTTGGCTGCACATCTCTCTCCTGTCACCTCTGGGCCTTGTGCTGCTTTAAAATGGTTTTCTGGAAAGATCCACAATTTGCTGCGTGGGACCATGAGCATCATCCCATATTTAATGAAGGCAGTGCACTGGCTCCTGGGCAGCTGGTTTCATTTACCTTCTCTTTCATTTTAAAGAGAAACCTTTGCCCCTATTATCTGACCTCTTCTTCTGTTGCAGTTAATTATATTAAAGCCCACTTCCCAAAGCTAAGGAATTTCCGGATCTACTTTGTTGCCTGCTGCTACAGGGAGAATCTGCTTGGAATTAGGGCAGCTGCCTCCCAGGACGCCGAGCGGGGCAGGTCCCCACCGTCAGCGTGACACCCCACCACCGCCACAGCTGTGAAACTGAGACACCTCTGCCCACAGAGCCCTGATCCATGATCCCTGAGCATCTTCCTGAGGAGAGGTCAGAGCCCCCGTCTGCAGCACAGGACACAGACAGCCCCGCTGCTCCCCCCCGGAGAGGAGAGGTGGGATGTCACCAGCGTCCCCTCTTTGACCCGTGGGCAAAGGGAAGAGGTGCTGCCCACCTCCAGTCAATTAATAAATGCACTTAATAAAGAAGAATGGCTGGGGCTGCTTTCTAACCCTAAAGGCACACCTCATAGCCATGCCTTTGTGCCCAGACGAGGTGGCTCTGTCTGTCCCACCAGTAGCAGCCATCTCTAGCCCATGCTGTCTCCCTGGTCATACCATCACCTGGGATTGTGCTGGTGGCCAGGGCCATAATGCTGCCAGGGGTTGTGCCCTCTGTCAGACAGCACAGAGGATGGCAAGCCAGTGTGCCAAGCCATGCCCTGGCCAGCTTTATTTACAGGTGAAAATGGGGCAGCGATTTCTTCATTCAACACCATCCTCCAGTCAGAAGACACCACGTTCTGAGCACTCGCAGCAGGCTCACGTGAGCCTAAATATATGCCCTTGGTATATCCATTGGGGGGTGTGTGCACTGGGAAGCTCTCCCCTGGCACCTTTAGGAGATATGCCCCCTGCTATAGCTACTGCCTTCTCAGCATCTCTGCTTGGACACTCCATGTGTCCAAGACAGAAGAAATGCCACCCAAACCAAGCCCAGCAGAAGCACCTCAAGCAGCATCCCTCACACAGCCCCGTGCCTGGCACCTCTGGCACTTTCCATCTTGAAAGATAACGTGACATTCTCCAAGGAGCCAAAACAGTAGATGCCCACCAGCTTCAAAGAGGCAAAAAGTTACTTTCCCGGTAAGTAACGGGGATTTGTGCTGGAAAGGGAGCGTTACATAAGGATTTGCCCATTTGATTTGCCAAATGTGGAGTTTGGCACGATGCTTTGGCTGGAAAACCAGCCATGTGGGACCCGGCAGGGTGGCAGGTTGAAGGGGGCAGGGACTATTCCAGCCCCGAGCAAAGGGAAGGCTGCGGGGAGGTTTCTGAGCCATGGAAACCCGCATCCAAAGACGCCGGGGGTCCGCAATAAAGGGAGCATTTACTCATAACCAAACATAACAAACAACCTCAATTACCAGGGAAGTGCCAAAAACTCTGGGAGCCACTGTCGGTTCCACCTGCCACAGGCTCCCCGGGTGGAAATTCCCTGAGCCTTCCCGAGCCGTTCACACATCCCTCTCCAGCCACACATCCCTCCTGGAGGGGGAGGCACACATGCTGAGTTACATGTGTAAGTGAAACCGTTCTCGGAAAGGCTGGCGAGGCTGCTCATTTCCACCCGGTGTCACTTTCCTGTCAGATATATTTGAGATATATTCTGGTTTCACACAGAGAATAGGGATCCCTGCAATGTAATTCCCCTTCTCAGTTCCCTTTCTGGATAAAGCACAGCCTTTTCAAAGGAGTAACAGATTTGACAAATTTATAACCGATATCCCAGGAGAACGTTAGGGTTTGGAACAGAAATGTTCATACTTGAAGTTAGACAGCAGTTTAGTTTCCTGCTAATAATTTTCTTCTTGGATACAAAGGAACTTGTTTTGTTTTGTTTTGCTGTTTGGAAGCAGAGGGATGAGACACTGTTTTGACATTTATTCATAAACAGTACAGAAGCCCAGCTCGGAGTTGTGGCCATTGCCAGTCCTCCCAAATGCCTGGGGGGGCAATCCCCAGATTTGCTCCAAAGGGGGAGCAGCAGCTCCACGGTGGCACGGGGTGGGGAGGGCTTGCAGGGGGCTGCTGGGCACCCCTGTGCTCATCCTGCGAGGAGAAGTTCCAGAGCAGACAGGAGGGCAGAGCCCCCACACACCAGGGCAAAGCTCCATGTCAGAAAGCTGGAAGTTTGTTCCCTCAACTCCTCCGAGGGCTTGGCCCAGGGATCAAGCCCCGCTGCAGAAAAGCAAATTCCTGGACCAAGTAAATGTGATCAGCACATCGTGTAATCATGAAAAGAGAACTCCCAGCTGAAACATAGATCATCAGTGCACAGCACGAGCCTGTTAGTAACACAAATCCCCATCCAAACGCTCTGCTACCCCGCTGCCCCCGTGGCACCAAGCTGCTGCTCCCTGCCAGGGAAAGCCCGGGAGCCAAGCGCCCGAGCCAGCCCAGCGAGGCCCAGCCACACGACTTGCTGGATGCTGGTGCTATAAACCCCTCTGAGATGCCAACGGCCGCTTCTGCAGGAGGCCCCAAGGTTAACACGCCGACACACAGCCCCTGGGCTCAGGTGCCAGAAAACCTCACGTCTTAAAACCCACCAAGCTCTTTTTTAGAGCAGGTCTCCAGGCGGCCCCTACGAGAGATGCGTTTTAGAAACCACGCTGCCACACTTCAGCCAAGCAACCTGAGCACTCCACAAAGAATCTCTGGGAAGAACCAGCTTGGGGACACACGAGCCCACCTTGGACCTGAGCCCCCCGGCTCCCGTGCTCCAGGTCGGCGCTCTGCGTGGGAAGCTTAACCCAGAGCCAAACGTTTTCTGGGAACAGGTTTTTGCTCCAGTGAATGTCTGTCTCCGAAACGTGTCCTTTCTGTGGCAGGAAAGAGTCCTGCCTGCCCCATAGATCCTTTTTCTTTTAATTCTGCCAGTTGCTGTTGTGCTTGCACAGCACCTTCTCAATCTGCCATTGAGATGCCACCGGAGATGCTACAGCGAGACACTGGATGCTGGGGAGCCCACCTCTGGCCACAGGGTGCAAACTGGGGCAGCTGGAAATAAGGGGAAGAAAAAGATGCTGATGGATTTTCACCCAAATAGGATACCTTTTTTCTCCACTCAGTGCTTGCTGCACTCAGTGCTGCAGCTCAGAGCTTGCTTTGCTCTTCTGAACTGCAGCACCTGTAGGAACCAGGAGGGAATCAGGTGTCAGCATCTCTCTGGCAGCCCCAACTGGACCGGAATCTTTGGTGTTTACCTTCTTTCCATCAACATCTACTCCTCAGACGCTGCTCCATCTGCAGGGCCGGGCAGCGGTGTGCCTCCAGACATCCCAGACCCTTACGACATGGAGCAGGCACTGGGGCATCGTGCATTTACCATCAGACTAAGTTTGTGCCAGACCAGCCTAGCTCCAGGAAGGCTGTTGCAGGGAGACAGTGGTTGGGGTGGAGGGAAAAGGGCTTTCAGACAGTCCCATGCACCTGTCACACGTGGCTTTTTTGCTTCCCTGTTGTCCCCACCCGGCCACCACCAGAGCTGCCTCCAGGGACCCCATGGTCCAGTGCAGGGCTTTGTTCCCAGCTATCAGGCAGGCCAGGCACGCCAGCAGCAGTATTTTTAGCCTCTGTCTCAGCTGCAGTGGTAAAGGTTAATAAATCCCCCTTCTGTATTTGTCTGAGAGGCTCCAGGAGGAGGGGAAGAGCCTCTTTTACCTATTGAAATGCAGCAGGATGACAGAGGAGGTGGCCGTCACAAATCTGCCCCCTTTCACACCCAGACAGCGCATCAGCTCTGCTCCCAGCACAGTCTGATCACTGCAATTAATGTTGGAAAGTAGAAGGAATGGTGAATACCTACTGTTGCCAGGTAACAGCATCCACCGTGCTGCCAGCCACTTTCATGAACCTATAAGAAACAGAGGAAGAAACCATATGAGCCCAAGGTAGTCACAGGAGAAGTCCTAAAGCAACCAATGCCCATCCTACCTCATGAGAAACCAAAGGTGGTCAGCACATGCACAGGTTCTAATGAAACCTTTGCATCCTTAAATGGAATGAATAAATTATACGTGATAAAAATGCCTGCAGCAAGAACAGCTGAGAATAAGGGACTGGAACCCAACCAGCAGCAGAGCTCTGACCATCATTTTGGGGCAGGTAAGGAGAGCTCTCTGAGCACAACAGCATTTCAGGAACAAGATCTTGGGGTATGGACCTCATTCTATCACTGCAGCATCCCTCAACAAGGATTGAAGAAAACATTTTAAATGCCCATCTTAAACTGAACATGTATTTAAGTCGAGGAACTCCTTGCCTGGACTCAAGGAAGGACTGTGAAAATGGAAAAAAATGGAAGAAAAAACCAACAAAGATGCCACCTCCAGTTCAGGAAGCCCCTGAGCGTTGGGGAATGGGAGGAAAGGCCGGACAAACACCCTTCCTTTTTTTGATGCTCTTTCTTTGGCAGTGGCTGTTAGCAAACTGGTGAGATTCCATCCTAAGTGTGCTTGTGGTCTGTCCTGCCCCTGGGACTAACCACAGCCTTTCCATGCAGAAGTGAGTTGTATATACCTGTGTTAGTCTCCTGATGGTTTGTGACCCAACTGTCTTAAAGAAAATACACCTCCTCCAGACAGCTCCTATTTGAGTCTGACCTGAGGCCACACAGGTGTATCTGTTTATGCTGATGAGGTCAAAAACCAAAACAATTACTAATCCTGGGGACTACAGGAAACCACCACAGCAGCAGCCCCTAGCACAGGCTTGCTTGCCATCCAGGCTGGTCGCTCCCTGGTCCAGAATCCAAACTACACCTTGGAAAACTGAGGCTCCCAGGAGGAAGCCCAAGCAGTCACTCTATTCTCAGGCTCAGGAGCAGAAACCTGACAGCACACAAAGGCACACACCAACTGGCCATGCAAGCTTTTCTGTTGGTGTAACGTGCTGCACAGCTGGTGCACTTTGGAAGTGCTAATGCCTGCACATGGCAGAAGACATCGGCTTGAGCAAGTGAAGGTGATGAGAAAGGACCTGATGCTGTATTCATAGAATCATAGAGTCATATGGGGTTGGAAGGGACCTCTGGAGATCATCTAGTACAAGCCCCCTGCCAGAGTGGGTCTACCCAGAGCATGTTGCACAGGAACGTCTCCAGGTGGGGTTTGTTCCAGAGAAGGAGACTCCACCACCTCCCTGGGCAGCCTCTGCCAGGGCTCTGCCACCCTCACAGCAAAGAAGTTCCTCCTCATGTTTAGATGGAACTTCTTATGTTCAAGTTTGTGCCCGTTCCCTCTTGTCCTGTGCCTGGGCGCCACTGAGAAAAGCCTGGCCCCATCCTCCTGACACCCACCCTTGAAGGATTTGTGAGCATTGATCAGATCCCCCTCAATCTTCTCTTCTGCAGACTAAAAAGACCCAAGTCCCTCAGCAGAGAGATGCTCCAGGCCCTTCATCATTTTTGTGGCCCTCGGGCGTCAGGCTGCTCTAGTGCAGGGGGATCCCAGGAACACAACAGGAATCACAGAGTTGTCCTGACTCCACTGGGACACTGGGACACAGTGGTCCCCAGGCCAGCCCTGTGATCGAGGGTGGAGAAGGAATGGGAAGGTTTGTGAGGACAGAGGAGACCTTTCATCAAAGCAGTTGTCGTGGCAGGGAAGAGCAGCAAACTTTCCGGCACATGAGCCTCTAATCAGGTCTGAAACAAGAGCAGCAAACTTCAGGCTAAATATAGCTCAGAAACAATCCTTCTGACTTTAAATTAATGACAATGGTCAATTACAGACTGGGACAAAAGGGCAGCTGGACCCCGTGAAGCGTAAGAGGCCACTGGCAAAGACAGCGGTAATAAATCGCCGTGGACAGAGAGGGAAGAGATACAATTAGAAATGGAAAAACAATAACGTGCTGCAAAACCCTGCAGCACCGATGCTTCCCCGCTCCTGCTGCCTCGCGGCGTCGGGAGCTGCGGTTCCCGGGCTGGCCTTGCAGAAAGGCTTTGACATCTCTCTGGAGAGTCAGGCCATGCCAGGATGGTGGTCTGGGGGTGGGTTCCTCCCCAGCTTGGCGGGGCGAGGGATCGGAATCCAGCCGGAGCAGCCACAGTGTGGTGCGAACCTCAAAGCTCACAGCAAAATCCAGCTGTGGGTTTTGCGAGGAAAAGGGGATTTTGCAAATATTGCTGCGGGGAGGCTGCTGTTTTCTGAAACCAGGCGTGCAGAAATAATCCAAAGGGATCAAAAAAACCCACTCCCCTTACACTGCAGGCAGCAATCCCTGCACTGAGCACTTAAGCTGCCTGCAGTGTGATGCACGGAGTGTAGGACAGTGAACCAACAAACTCCAAGCTGAAATTATGAACACAATCTGTATCGGGCCTGAAGATCAATATATGGCAATTGGGTTTGAAGGTGATTAGCCCAGGTCAAATGCTTTCTAGTCTGGCTGCAAAATAAACCCTCCTGGGCTTTACTAAATCACCTCTCGGGGCTCGGCTTGGCACTCTCCACTCCCAGCCCAAACCCGTGAGCAGACTGAGCTTGGAGGAAGAAGTTCTTGGGTCTTCTTCACCCCCTGCAGCCCTGCCCCAACCTTTGAGCAGGGACTGCAAAGCAAAGCAGACTCTTGGGGTAACCTCCAACATGCCTGGAGCTGCAGCAGCAGGACATCCATCCATCCATCCATCCATCCATCCATCCATCCATCCATCCATCCATCCATCTGTGTCCCTGGGAAGCTAAGTTACCTGCTGTTAAAAAGCTCCTGAGAAAAGGTTCCAGGACGCAGGCATCACTCAGGCAGCAAGTGCAGACCATAAGCAGGACAGAAAAGGCCCTGGGTTGCTTAGTGTTCCTCTTCTGTCTCCACAAGAGAGAAATAAATCAGCTAGTTCTAGGCCTTTTCAAATTTTACCATAAAAGCTCAAATATTCCTTTTCATGCCTGCTTTTCTTTCTTCTCTTTCTTTTTTCTTTTCTTTCTTTGTTTTCCCTTTTATTGATATTTTTACAGGATGAAGTTCAAAAGTTCCTGGTAAAACTTCAAGTCCTGCCTTAATGGTGGCGTTGTGCCTGGAGCACAACTGGAGATGACTTGGGCTCGGTTTCTACCCTCCAGAGGGATCCTCGAGCAGCTCAAGAGCCAACAAGTGGCCCTGCACGAGCCAGAGATGAAAGGCCAGGGCAGGTGGAGATGCAGTGAGGCAAAGGTATCCGAATATCCTTGGCTCAGGAATACAGATGTTACTAATCCCTTTATTCCTGTAGCACCTGTGCTGCTCAAACCACGGATTTTGAGACCAGTGGAGATCCATACGGTCCAAATGGCCAGCGCTGGCACATTTTTATCTGGGATTTCCTGGGCTGTGTGATGTCCATGTGTGCAGCATGGGGCAGGCAGAGCAAACCAGACGTTTCCGGGAGGGCTCAGGTCCCTGCACATGTGCTGCACAGATGGGCTGGGCTGGAGCAGTAAATCTGCCATTTTCCTCCACATTGGCCTTTCTCTGCAAGCACGAACCGACCCTGCAGCCTGTGCACTAAATCTCCTCCCTCCCCTCCCCAGGAACAGCGGGACCAGCTGAGCCCCATGCTGTGCAGACAACGTGGGCAACTCCTGCAGCAGTGCCCCAAAACTGGTGTGGGTGGCAGCCCCAGGGCATGCTCGCAAGGTGTCATATCCCTGCCTGGACTTCCACACATCAGAAACCTGGGCAAATGTCAAAATCCTCAAATTCTGCTGGGGCAGCACGTCTAGGTGGGAAAACAGAACGTGTTATGTGGAGGAACTGGAGCCTTGGGCAGGGATAGGATCCTGAGGATCAGCCAAAGCTGTAGCTCAGATCCATCTCCTTACCCATGACTGCCTGTGTGCCAGCATCCCACGCCAGCACTACTACTTGTGGGGCCTGTGTTGAGCTAGAACTTAGAAAGCTTAAGCTTTTTTTGTGGTTGTTTTTTTGTTGGTTTTTTTTTTTTTTAAAAACAGGCACTGAGAAAAATATAGTTTAACATTGCTCAGTCACCCAAACAGTCCACAGCTCTGTCCCAGAAATGGTAATAGTGGAACACGCTGGGATGGCTCTTCACAGGTCAGGAATGAGCCTGAGAGTGGGGCAGGAGATGGCAACACCGTGAGATGGCACTGGTACCCCAACTCTCTACTGGGAACACGTGGCTCAAATCCGACCCTTCTTCCCAGAGCCACATCTCCCAGGATTACCACACATCACGTGTGTGGGCACGTTACTGACATAGATCTCCTGTCCTGATTCAATACTTGCCAGTCATGGAGCAACTACTGCAAATTTAAGCGAATTGCTCCCATGGTTAATTAGCCTCCAAGTAGGTTATTTCTCTTCTGAATGTGTCTGGCTTCAGCTTCCAGCCACTGGAACTTCCTAGGCTTATTCCTGGTACATTAAAGAGCCATCTGCATTTGGAAATCTCTTTCCCATGCAGATTATCACAGATTGTCATCCTTGAAATAACTCAAAGAAAAAAAAAAAAAAGCTTATCTTGTTATAAAGAATGCAGCTGCACAAGGAGACAAGTTGCCATTGCGCAGGCTCCCAGCTGCTTTAGCATCATCCTCTGAATCCTAGGTGCTGGACTTCACAAACACGGGTTATTTCTCCTGCTCCCTAGAGTCCTACCAAAGCAAACTGACCCCCCTCAAGCCCCAAATGCAGGAGCAACATCATCCTGCCTGTGGTGCTGTGGTGGATCCCTAGAGCTCTGGGGATCTCTGGCCTTTGAGCCAACAGCGATGGGTAGAAATAGCTTTATCTTGCGTCTGGTTGGTGAGGGGGTCCAAGGCACAGGTTTCACCTGCTGACTTCTTCAGAATCACAAACACCCTCTGCAGCAGCAGAGACAGGCACTAAACCAAACTCATCCCAGCTGCTGCAAAGGCTTTGACCTGCAGTGCCAAATTTCCATTTGCGGATTTGAGTCTGGGGGACAGAGCCTGGTGGGGTGTCTGGATAAATCTGCTGCTGTGGAGTGTCCTCTCTCTGCTCAGCATCACCAACCTGATCGACGATAGGGCTGCACAAGCCTTCTAGCAAACAGGTAGAAGAATGTCCCACACAGCCTTGGCAATCTGCACTCCGTGATCTCCAGAGGTTGGATTTGGACCATGATGTGGCATCACCACTGATGTTTTTTCCTACCATTGACTTGTCCAGTCCCTTTCTGAACACATGCCTTTGGCCTCCACAATACCCTCTGACAATGACTTCTATGATGCCATTGCACACACATTCCTCCTTCTTTCCAAAGCTTCCTTCCAAATAACTTTCTGCACTGGGGAAATAAACACCCCATTCACAGGCTCCTGGGCCTCGATAACGCTCCCTCTGAGCTGTCTGTCTTCTGAGCTGAAGATGCACAGTCTATTTAATCTCTTCTCACGTGAAGACATCACATACCTGCACACATCCTTGGCTCCTCTCCCTGTAACCCTCCTGGTTCTATTACACCTTTTTTTTAGATGAAATGACTAAGATTGTAGATAGGGATCAGGATGAAGGTACACTGTGTACTTACACAGAGGCATAATCTCATCTATGTCTTTCCTTACCCATTTTGTTCTTCCTATACAGGCTCTGATTTTGGCATTCCAGCCATCCAGATCAAGCTTCAGCAACAATGACTACCTTAACCCTTTCCTCCCGCAAGAGCAATAGCTAAATCCTTTGCTTATATTTCAGATTCTTGACCCCACTATATAACCAACTGCAAAATACCTCATCATATCCTTCACAGCCCATTTCAATGTATTTATGAACGGATTCACTCGTAAGTTCAATGCTACTAGAGCTCAAGTTCATGCTGCAGTGACCTCCTCCTCCCTTTGTATGGTTAGTTTTAATGTTACTTGTCTTCTGGCTTGATTTTTTACACAAAATTCTTCCTCTGGACCTATTCAGTGCTCCAGCAGAGTCTGTGCCACCAGCCTTGCTGTAGCTTGCAGAAGGGTGAAGCTCCGGGCTCTGCTGACTGAGACACACTCACCTCTGCAGCATCACTGGAGAGCCCCAGACCAATACAACAAGGATGAACTTTTAAAGAACATCAAATAGCCAAAACAGAGCTTCTAAAAATGTAGTGCTTACAGGTCCCCTGTGTTGAACAGGGTAGAAGACCTTGTCAGCAAGAGGACAGGACAAATGCCTACATTTCTTCCTGAAACCCACCCAGAGTCCTTCCCTCTGACAGAGACCGCCTCCTGCTCCAGGCTCTCCTTGTTTCTCTTCCCTGCTTGAATCTAAATAACAAGCTCTGTCCTTGTGCTGTCTTTGGCTGCTGCTCCAGAACAATTAATAGATAAAAATCAATGCCTGGAGTGATGGATGTGTGCTGGGCAACAGGATGCCCATAGCCAGCAATGGGCCCTTCTGGCCATCAAGGCCAGTGGCATCCTGTGGGGCATCAAGAAGAGTATGACCAGCAGGTGGAGGGAGGTCATCCTCCCCCTCTGCTCTGCCATGCCCTGGTGAGACCCCATCTGGAGCACTGGAACCAGTTCTGGGCTGCCCAATTCCAGAAGGGAACTGCTGGAGAGGGGACAGCAGAGGGCTACAAAGATGATGAGAGGCCTGGAGCATCTCTCTGATGAGGAAAGGCTGAGGGACTTGGGGCTTTTAGGTCTGGAGAAGAAAAGACTGAGGAGAGATCTGATCAACACCTATAAATACTTCAAGGGTGGGTGTCAGGAGGATGGGGCCAGGCTTTTCTCAGTGGTGCCCAGGGACAGGACAAGAGGGAACGGGCACAAACTTGAACAGAAGAAGTTCCATATGAACATGAGGAACTTCTTTGCTGTGAGGGTGGCAGAGCCCTGGCAGAGGCTGCCCAGAGAGGTGGTGGAGTCTCCTTCTCTGGAGACATTGAAACCCCACCTGGAGATGTTCCTGTGGGACCTGCTCTGGGTGGCCCTGCTTTGGCAGGGGCTTGTACTAGATGATCTCCAGAGGTCCCTTCTGACCCCATATCATTCTGTGATTCTGCGATTCTCTGACCTGCTCTTCACCCTTGTGATGGCACAGACACAAGGCATGGACAGTCACCATAAAAATACTAACAGGGACTCTCCCATTTTTTGCACCTTTATTTTGCCTTGGCCTCTGCTTATGTTGGACACCACAAGTGTCCAGCCCGTGCCATTTCATGAGCTATAAGCTGACACCTCGCACGTAAGCACCAACATGGGAGCCTGGGCCTGGGGCTGATTTGTGGGTGCAGGGAGCAGGGATGAGGACTGGGGACTGGGACAGCCTGACCCCTACCTGGGCTGCTCACAGATAATCAAGACATCATCTCCATGCCCCCTTCCAGACCTGCCATATTCACAGCTAGCATGGAAGAAGGGCTTAATCACCACTGACTGCTCTCCTTCATGGGCTCCCTTCAGAACACGGTAGGATGACATCATCACCAAAAGGAGACAAAGTGACCCAGACAGGTGGTTAACTCTCCACAGATGTTACAAATCAAGAGTCAGAGGCAGTAAAATCATGAAAGATGAGAAACCCTTGTGCTTTGTGAGGTGTAGGCATCTCCTTGCCTGCTGCTGCCTGGCTGGATGTGCCCTCTGTGACCAGAGGGTGGATGTGACACCGTGACAGCAGCAGCAAGAAAGGGCCAAGGAAGCTGGAAAGAGGGCAGACAGAAAGGAGGCAACAGGTCTGGTGGCTCTGAGAGTTGGGAGATGAGGAGGTAGAGAAAGGCTGTAGCTCCAGATAAGAAAGATTTTCACTTCTCTGGTGGCTTCAGCAGGCTCAGGACCTGAAGTGGCCAAAGAGCATCATCAATAACAGCCATCTTGGTGTGACACAAGTGACTGCCAGCCCTTATCCTCCAGGCCCTGTAGCTCCTGCTGTGGTGGAGGTAACACCCTAATACTTGAGAGGTTCCAATGGCAAAAACTAGGCTACCCCAGCTGAGGAGCAACAGGTCATGAGAGCCCCTAACCAAATCTGCCCAGATGTGCCTGTCCCAAGTTTTTTACCAAATGTTCTGAGTTTTAACACACGTTAGCATCTCTTCTTCCTAATAGCTTTCCCTCGTGTTTCTTCTCTTCCAGCACCAAATGTTATGATTCAGTCGTGCATTAACCTTTGTGTCTGATTCCTGATCTGCTGTTAAAACCTACGTTAATTCCTTAGAATCTCACAATTTTTTCCCCAAGCCAATTCTAAGCAGTTCTGGGATTCCTGTACCCACAGACGCAGTAGGTAGCTAACATGGTCTGCTCTCCAACAGCTCAGGCTGCATGAATGGTCTAATTAACACCTCATCAAACTCAACCGTTGGTTGTGCCTGGAGAAATTCCCTCTTGCACCTGTGCATTCACAAGGCTCCATTTCCAGCCTCCCTCACAGCAGGCCCCAGGCGTGGGAGCAATGCTCCATCACCGCGGAGCTCATCCTTACAGCAGCAGGAGAGGTTCTGGTCTGGGCTCCAGGACTTGCCAGCCCAGAGGGACAGGGACACACTCGATGGCGTGCAGGGTGGTGCCAGAGCTCAGGAGCAGGCAGTTGGCAGTGAAGGGTGTGCAAAGCCCGTGCTGCTGCTTTTCAGCAACCTCACCGTGTCCTGCCTCCAGCATCAGAAAGTGTGTAGGTTTCACCCAGCACAGCTCAGTGTCACCTGCCTAAGGACAGCCTTTGCAGTGGGACAGTGTGCACAACCCCCTACATGCTCCAAACCTTTAGGTGCCTGATCTGCCTGTCTAGCAGACCCCAGAATCATGGAATGGTTCGAGTTGGAAGAGACCTTAAAGATCATCCAGTTCCAACCCCCTGCCCTGGG
>BJBW01003916.1:49735-61496 GCA_004320125.1 Scolopax mira
GCAAGTGCCCACTGCCTGCTCATGGCCAGCTTCTCGTCCGTCAGCCTCGAGAAGTCCCTTTCCTCAGGGCTGCTTTCTAACACCTCATTCCCCAGGCTGTATTGATACCCAGGATTGTTCCAGCCCAGGTGCAGAACCCTGCACTTGCTCCTGTTGAACCTCATGAGGTTTACTTGAGCCCACCTCTCCAGCTTGTCCAGGTCCCTCTGGATGACATCCCGTCCCTCAGGTGTATTGACAACACCACACAGCTTGGTGTCATCTGCAAACTTGCTGATGGTACTCTCATCCCTCTGTCTATGTCATTGATAAAAATGTTAAACAGTCCTGGTCCCAGCATGGACTGGCAGGGATGGCAGCAGAGAAACAGCTTGGAGAGCAGGCACGCTCAGTACAGCTCCTTCAGACCAACGCAGGGGTCTGGAGAGCCCCCGCCATCCCATCATCGGGCCTCCTCAAACTCTTGCCTCTCTTCCCTCTCATTCAAGACAGTGTTTTCGCCATGCCCCTCATCAGATTGTTCACTGCAGCCTCACTCCCGGGGTCAATGATAGTCAGAGCAGGGCTCCAACAAGGCAGAGCCCCCAGACCACCCTGCCCATGTGTCTCAGCTCTTCCCACTCCTCGGGACCCGGCTGCAGTGCACAGAGGGCAAACGCAGCAGTAGGACGTTTCCCTTTCTCCAAGAGCCTCTTGGCTCTCATCCCTCTTGTTTTCCTTATTCAGCCCACTCCCCGGCGCTAATAGATTTCCTGCTGATCAAGGCTACTACGGCATTTTGTAACCCCCCCCGCCTCGCAGGGAGTGATGTGCCCGTGCGGGGTGGGCACCGGGGCTGCTCCCCCACCGCTGTCAGCCGGAGGGGATGCCGGCATCACGGCCGGTCCCACCAGCTTTATGGTCTCTTTGCGCTGCTGCAGCAGCCAAAGCTGAGAATCTGGCCCCGGCTCCCTCCCTGCCTCGCCGGGGACCGCATCCGTGTGCTGTTTATTGTTTCTGCCAGATCATTCATGCAGATGTTAATGAACGCTCGACCCAGCTTTGCTCCCAGCAGAGTCCCTTCCACACCTCCCCCTGCCCAGCCCTCTGCGCTGGAGTTTCTGTTTACAGTCCTGCAGGGAATTTCCCCTCCGCTTCGAGGTCCTGGGGCTGCACAGTCCCAATTCCTGCTGCCAGCAGGCTCCCACACCTCCCTGGTTCCTGTAGCTCTCCAATGTCACCTCCAAGTGTCTGCGTCTCTCGCTGTCACCATTCCTTCTCCACCTCCAGCCTCCCCAAACTAGAGACAGGCCAGTTCTCCTGGGAGGGAGCAGAGGGATTGGCCAGGGAACAAAGCTGCTACAGGTCCTTCCTCTCACAGACGGACAAAGCACAGAGAGAAGCAGCCACCAAAAGGGAAGAGCAAAGCAATGTGTCCAGGTAGGCTCTGAGACAGGATCTACACTGGTAGGTTGTACCAGGACCCACCTCCTGGCCCCAAAACCCACGCACCAGGCAGCAGCCTGTGTCCGCATCACCTTCGCATCCAAACCATCCATCAGTCTGCCTGAAACTGAGAAATGCTGGGAATACTTGGGAGACCGTTAGTGAGACCAGCCCAAAATCCCTGCAGGGATTCTGCAGAAGTTGAGCAGCCCAGACGACCGTGTCCCCAAGCCCCTGGTGGTGGCCGAGCTGCACAGAGCCTCGCTGTCCTGGCAGCTCTTGGACATTGAGATGCCAAAGAGCAAGTCTACCTGCTGCAAAGGGTATCAGTCTCAGGAGGGGTTTCTGATCTCTTCTTGATCAAAGCAACATCACTTACCCTTCCAGGAGAGCGATGACATTCTTTCTGGGCCTCCCAATGTTTGGCCCGTAGAGGTTTGCTCTGGAATAAGTGCGGATAAGCTGCAGCAGGCTTCTCAGCTGGATGTAGTCCTTCCCCAGCTGGCTGCCGTTCACCGAGCGGCCGATCAGGGTCCGATAGTTATTGGGCTCTGGGAAAATAAAAATAGACAAGCAAGGCTTGCCAGCTCTGCTCCCTCATCCGTGCTTCCGGAGAGAGACACACAGCTCACAGGCTGTCGCACAGCTTGAGCTCCACAGAGCTGCCTGCCCGCCCTGCGGAGCTGCAGAAGGAGCCTCGGAGGTGTTGGTGAGGGCCATTTCTCGCTCTCCTGTGCCAGCATCACCTCCCACGTCCCTTTTGCTGTGTGCTGGGTGAAGGACCTGCAGCTTGGTGTCATGCTCTTGTCCCCCTGGCGCTGCAGCCACCATACAAGTCCATACAGCTGCTGGTCTGCCCACCCCAGGACCAGTTATACCCAGTAGCCAGGGCAAAAGCATTTCATGTGTGTAATACCAACCAGCTCAGGTGCAAACATGTGCCGGGTCTGTCTTGGAGGTGGTGCTGCCTTACAGCAGGGGTCTTGAAAACCCTCTGAACCCACATTGGCAAAACACCCCGGGGCCTGAGATTTGCAAATATCCCTTTTCCAAAAGGGAGTACCTTTCTGCTACAGTGAGCTCCGTCCCCGTGACAGTCCCGTTCCCACACTCACCGTTGCCCAGCTCCCAGGAGATGTTGTACTTCTTGCTGGCACTGTACTTCAGCAGGCTGAGAGCGTTGGAGCTGTTCCAGGAGTTGTTGGGGTTTCGGCGCAAAGCATTCAGCGCGAAGATCAGGTGAAGGCCAGAGCAGTCAGCAAAGTTATAGAGTTTGTCTAGAGACCTGGCTGGGAAGAAACAAAAAACAGCTTGTAATTCAAATGAAAGCTCGCTCCAGGGAGGTTCAAATGATCCCGCTGTCCATCAGACCTTGGCTTCTGTGTAGGATGAGCCAGGGTCAGATGCCACATCTGTAACCACAGAAAGGCACCTGACCTTTGAAACCGGGATAGGATTCCAAGTGTGGGCTTATCTCCTTCCAGCATGAAACTTGGATGCCCTCCACCACTGTGTCAGAGCTAGGGGCCCTGTTACCAGAGACAAGTGACTTTATAACATCTCTTTTCATCTGCTCCTGGCAAGGAAAGTTGAGGCTTTCTGTGCTTATCCTGCCTTGCGCCTCTTTCAGAGCAGATCCCTGCAGTGCCTGGGGAGCAGAGGAGGAGATCACCAGCCCCCAGGGCTGCCAGCCCCCCAGCCACCTCTCCTGAGAGCTGCCACAGCCTGCTCTTGGCTACCACAGACCCCTGAGCAGTAGCCAAACCCCAGCAATAATCAGGTAGAGCCTCCAAGGTGTGCATCACACACCAGGCTCCTCAAGGGGAGCTTCGTGCCACCTCTTGACCTTGGGGCCAGTCTGTTTTCAGTGGTGCCCAGGGATAGGACAAGAGGAAATAGGCACAAACTTAAGTTCCACCTAAACATGAGGAGGAACTTCTTCACTTTGAAGGTGGCAGAGCCCTGGCAGAGGCTGCCCAGGGAGGTGGTGGAGTCTTTGTCTCTGGAGACATTCAAACCCCACCTGGACACATTCCTGTGGGACCTGCTCTGGGTGGCCCTGCTTTGGCAGGGGGTTGGACTTGATGTTCTCCAGAGGTCCCTTCCAGCTCCATGGGATTCTGTGATTCTGATTCTGGGGAGAGAGGAGGGCTCCCTGCCTGGTGACAGCACGGCCAAGCCCTGCTACCAGGGGGTCCTGCGGGGGTCCTGGTGTCTTTGTGGGATTCGTGCCCTACCTGCTGGTCCCAAAGCTCCCCAGATGGCACCTCCCCTCAGCAGCAGAAGCAGAGACCAACAAAAGACCTGATGCCCTGTTCAGGGAGGAGTGACATTAGCACAGGGCGCTGCTGGGAGAGCCAAAAGCCTTAATACTTTTGGGTTTGTTTTTGTCTTTTTTTTTTTGCTTCAGTCTTCCCTAAAAGCTCAAGTGCAACCAAATGTCTGATGAAGCTAATGCCAGTGTTAGCAGGATAAGAACTCACACGACAGCAAGAGGAGATCTTGATAGAAAGTAATTAGATAACTGTGGTGTTTTCAATCATCCCAGCCTGTTGAACTGCATCCCAGGACACTCAACAAGCTTCCTGAAGCAGCTCCACTTAACTGTGAGGAGCCACTGGGGATGGGGAGGTTCCAGGGGGCTGGAGAGGGCAGACCAAGGTCTCTGCTTTCAGAAGAGGGGAAGGAGGCACTGGGGAGTTACAGAGTAGGCAGACCAGCTTCAGGTCCCAGAAAAATACTTGGATAAATAATCAAGCTGCTTGTCAGCACTTACAAAATATAAGGAGATGATCAACAGCCGCAGGAATGTGTCAAGAACAAATCACACTGAAGCAATCTACTGACAGGGGAGCAGGGCTTGCGGGCAGCAAAGCAGCCATTTAGGTCTAATACCTTGTTGGTTTTTAAGGCTTTTGACAAGATTGCACACAATATTCTCTCCAGAAAGGGAGGTAACCCTGATGTAGAGTGAGCTGCAGAGAAATGCACTCACCAAGAGCAGCTACCAGTAATTTGCTGTCATGCTGAGGGGTCTAGGCACCCTGTCTGGGTCTCTTTACACGTTTCCACGTGTAAAGGGATGGAGGATACACCCACCAGGCTGCTGTGGCACTAAGGTACCAGCGGCACCTCCACGGTCAAGGGGGCTGGAGAAGATGGAGAGGAGACAACTTGGGGAATGGCTCTAAGCCCAGGGGGGATGCTCTGAGACTCCCCGTGCCCACCCTGCCGGACCAAGGTGCCAGTGAGAGGGTCAGCTCTCACAGCCTGTACCTCTGCCTTTATCCTCTCACTTTTCCTGGTCACCAAAACCCTGGGCAAACACAGAGCCAGCTCTGAGAAGAATAAACTTGTTTTAAAAGCAATGTTTTAAGGAGGGTCAAGGAAATAAGCTAACTGAATAGCTACCATTTAATGGAACACAGCAAAGTCATGGAAAGGAGAAGAAAGGAAAAATGAAAGAAAGGGAAAGAAATTGGAAAGAAATTCCTAATCCCTTTGACAACCTTTTTCTAAATGCTGCTGGTTGGTTGAGTGCAAAGTAGATGAATTAGATTAATCTAACGAATTCATCCCACTGGTTCGGGCACATTAGCTGTTTTCTCTGGCTGTTTAGTGAATTAGAGACAGATACAGTCACTTAATACTTATTTACTTCAGACCTCCAGGCAAAAAGCTGCACTTGAAATGAGACTCCTATGAAGAGGATAAGATAAGCCCCTCAATGACAGCACGAAGATAGCAAAAAGGCATTACCTGCAGTTCTCTTGTTAGAAATGAAACCTTTTTGCTGGCGCAAAACAGTTGTAGTTTTTAAGTGCTACAAGAGGGGATTTGGTTCATGTTTAGGAGCCTCTGCAGAGGACTGGGAATTGATTTTCCATGCATCCATCGGAGGAAACAAGCCGTCTGTTTATTCCAGTGCAGGGCCTGCCACTGTGAAATTATATTTTCCCCATGACACTTATTTTGTTTCCCTGCGCCTGGACAAGAGATGCCACGTGTATTTCATGTTTCACCATGACTTTCCAAACTGGAAACCTCAGTGATTGGTGAAAGAATTAGGAGAAACACACAGATGTCTGGGGGTTGCTCCTGTAGGTTTCCAGTGGTCTCCCAGCACACAAACCCACCTGCAGCAAGGAGGCAAAGAGCAGAAAACCACTAATAAAGGGACCTCTGCATCAAACCAGATTGTTAATGTGGGTGCTTTTGGTATCAAGAGTATCAGGTGTCGAGCCCATTTATCTCCTTTATCCTCGGCAGCTCTCCAAGGATGGTGGGAATCTGGAAGCATCAAGTCTCTCCAGTGGCTCTGGCAGAGCCTTGATGACCAGTTGGCACAAGATGCCCAACTGTTAGTGGTTAAAGGCCACATCTGACCCCTCCTGAGGTGACTGCTTTAAACTGGACATCTCTGTTGCAAACAGCTGTGGTTAGACGAGAAGAGTACTGTCATGGGTGGCTAAAGGACAAAAGGAAGCACATTTAGATGACCTCAAGTGATGTCCAGCCCTCCATAAGTACAAATAGGGCCAAAAGAGAATGCTATAAATATTTTACTGCCATGACTAGGGATGGCCACATTACTTCTGAGTAATAAGGACACGAAGAATCGCGGTATTATTAACAGCTGGCTAAAACTCACTTTGAATTCTGGATAATTGCACTGTTTTTTCTTCATCAAACACAGAAAATCTTCCAGGAATTTAACCTTTCCCCAGCGAGCAGATCATTAGGCTTTCACAAAGCGTTTCAATAGAAAAAGCCATTGTCATACCACAATGAATCTTAATAGGGAAGAACTGGATTTAGAAGATATTCTCCCTGCTCCTTCTCCCCCCGGGCCGGGTGGGGAGACGCACACGCTCAGCACTCACTGAGCTCGGGGAGGAGGATAAAACAGACAAAAAGAAGGGGGGAAAAAAAAGATACAAGGGTGCTGAGAGTCAGCTTCTGCCACTCAGTAACCCTCAGGTAGCTGGAGCAGGGCTGACCAAGCCAGCAGAGCTATGTGCTTCCTTCCCTCGTGGCCACGGCAGGGAAGGGACTGGCAGGTCACAGTGGGGACGGGTGCTTGGGTGGGTTTGGGACTAACAGTAGCCAGGAGGCAGAGAAAGAGGCCCCATGGCCCTGACACACACAAAAAAATTATAAAGAAATGGGAAAACCTTTGGGCTTTCTCAGCCTTTTACATCCTGGGTTGCAAAGGCTTGGACCCATCTGGAGAGTGAACCCCCCCGACAACGCATGGCTGGGCGGCTGCCAGTGAAGATCTGCTCACAATCCTGCCCTCAACTGAAGCTCTGCATAGGAATTACAGATTTCGGCTGTTTGCATGGGTCTCTCGCCCTGCACAGAGGGAGGCAAACAATTTCAAACCGCAGGGGAAGGTGTCTGCGAGGACATAAATGGTGGTGGGGTTCATGGGACAAGTATGTCCCTCGGGATCCTTTCCCGTATTTCTTCTTCTTTGAAGTTCTCTGAAAGATGCATGGCACTTAACTGTGGCATGCCAACGCAAAATCTGAGGCACATTAAAACGTCTCTGGCAGTTTAAAATAATTGGAAAGACTTTCCAATTGTAGTTACTGAATTAAACATTATACTAGAGACTGTATAAAGAGCATAGTATTGAGTGCCATTTGGTAAGAGGGACAGTTCAATAATCTCTGGGTTTGAAAGTCTTCCACATTTTTCATTCTGCTTCAGGAATTTTGCTTTGGCAGGGCTCAGCACAACGAGTGGGAATGCATGTGCAGGCTGAGATCAGCCAGTGGGCTGAGGGGTGGTGGGGCATGGCACAGCGTGCTGGGGGCTTTCATAACTCTGGGAAGCCAACCAGGAGGACAGGAAAGAAGAGCCTGTTCTCCCTCTCTCCCCACTATTCACCACGTCCATCTCCTGCACGTACAACGCGTACCAGCACGGAGGAGAACGGGGTGAGAGCTGAGCAGGGCGCAGGCAGCACGCACTGCGCTCCCCAAATCCACAGGTCAGCTGGGAGACCAAGCAAATGCACAGCAGATGAACCCTTCCGATGATAAAACAAAGAAATGCAGTGCTAATAATAATGATTTCAACTAATCATGGGTATTGCTCGACTCCGCATTCCCCCTAAATTCTGAGCAATGCCTGGAGCACCCCTACAAACAGCTCCTGGTGCTGGTACCCAAGCCAGCAGCATCCCCTGCCCCCTGAGAACCCTGCAACAGACAACAGAGGGAACGGTTGGGAAAGACCTGGCAAAGAGCAAAAAAAAAAAGCCTAAACAGAGCTTTACAAGGAGGGGGCAGAAAGGGCAGCACAGAGTGTTCAGACGAGAGATGAGTAAGATGGTTGGTGAGAGCAATGAATGGAAAAAGAAAGGTATTCCCACTTACAGAAGAACAAGTGGGTACATGGAAAATTTATTTACAAACAAATTGCCACCACAGTCAGCTGAATCCCATTTGCACTGGCTCTCTTGGGCTGAAAATCCTCGTAAAACCGCATGTGTGGCAGGGACTTAATGTGTTCTTAGCGAATAAATATGATTCAGAAGGTATGCAACAGGCAATCAGAGTCACTCCAGACCCATGGGACGGGTCTGCAAAACTGGCTTGAAATCTTCCCATGGATTCCAGCCCCAGTTCTGCTAGGATTTCAGGCAGGGAAACCAGAACACCCCCCTCATCCAAAATTTGCACAGTTAGAGCATCAAAGAGTAGTCTTCAGCATCGCTGCAAGTTCAGAGGAAAAGCCACATCCCCCCTGTCCTTATGCACGACAACATCCAGCCTGATCCATTGGATCACAGCGAGATTTTCCCATTCTGGCTGCATGCTAAGCCCTTCCTTAAAAGTTGCTGCTTAAAGAGCATTTTAAAGATTTCAGGGCTATCAAGAAACCCACACAGTTGCTGAAAACTGCATTCTAATGATGACCATCCCAGCTGGGATGCTGTTTGGTTTTAATTCAGTCTTCTGAAGCGTTTTGCTATGCAGTCAAACCGCACCGTGTAAAGAGGCTGAAGAATTCCCAGGCAGAATTGCTGGCAGGAGGACAAGGTTTGCTCGCCTCAGACACACGTTTCACCTGAAATGCTCCCTCTACCTGGTCAGGCTCCCAGTTTCCCCCAGAGAGGACGGAGGTGTGTGTTTGCTCCCATCTACCTCCCCGGCTTCCCTGCTGCTCCGAGGGGACACAGGCTGGGGCCGTGCCACCGCGGGAAGCGCTCTCCGAGGGGCAGGGTACGGCGTTGGGGGTCTGGGCCAAGCGACAAGAAGTGCTTTGGCAGAACCCAACGGTGCTCGAGAGAAGGGATCTGGTTTAATCCCCTCTGAAGCATACCTGAAAGCTGGAGGTTTTTGGACTTCGATGCTGCCAGCCAATAAAGAAATGCCACGCACTGTGTGTTAATGAGAACCTGGACTTCACATTCAGCTGGATGACAGATGGGGGATCTGGGGCTGTTCCCCCTGGAGTACGGAGGGGGCCTTGTTCCAAGGGAATTGTTGTCATCATCCCTGGTCTTTAAGCAGCTGAACATCGACCCTCAATATTCATTCAAGTCTTTAACTAGATTTTTCATTTCTCTGCCAACGCAGAGGTGATTATGCCGACCACGTGAGGTAGGTTTAGTTCTTAACACCACCGTACAGAAATAGCAGTCTGGGGGCTCGGTGTCAATCTCTCGCCAATAAGAAGCTTGGCCGGCAGCCATGGATTGTGGGCTGAGTTCCCAACTGGCATATAACTTGGAAGACTACCACGAGGTCTGGGTTCAATATCCAATTGCTAAGGAGCCTGGCTGACAGCCTCATTTTGTGGAATGAATCCCAAATTAATATAATGCTTTTGATACCAGACAAGGGGCATGGCTCGCTTCCAAATGCTGTAAGGGCTCAGATAAAAGGCATAGGCATCGGGTTCAGTGTGTAAATGGTATCGAGGTCGGATAGCAGTCAGGATTGGGCTTAATCTTCAGATGGTGAGAAAAAGGAATGAGCCCCGAGCTCTGCCTTCATGCAAAAAAAAAAAAGAAAAAAGAAAAAAAAGAAAAAAGAAAAAAGAGCTCAAATGAGCAGAATAGCTCTGTTTTCTGTTTTCAATCCTCGCGTGGTAAAGAGCTCACAGGACAGTAACGGTTTCTAGGAACAAGTGTAAATTGACATGGAGCTTCAGAAGAGATGTGGGATCTGGGTTCAATCTCCAAATGCTGTAAAGCTCAGACAATGGCCAGAGGGGCAATTTCCAAAACCTCTGCTTGAGCCTGGTGCCTGAGAAGGAACCGAGATCACATTACAGCTAAGAAAGCTGCTTTCTTCTGCTGTGTAACTTAAGACATCTTGCCTTTTGGGTCAGGATGAATCCAGCATCTTCTAAAGCTTCAGAGGGAGATGGAGGTGAGCAGGGAGAGGGCTACAGGTTTGAGCAGAGCAGAAGAACAGAGCAAGAGAAAATAAGACTGTGAGAACCCCTGGCTCTTGTACACCTTGTTGGCCACCCCGGATCCCTGGGCTGGAGCCACAGACACCGCTCCAGAGAAAACACAGAAAGCATCCCAGCTTCTCTGTGACCATTGGGCATCCACAGGGCCTCTGTGGGAGGGCCTCCCAGAAACAGCAGGCACCTGCGTGGCTTCTCAGGGACAGGACGTGCCCAGGGGATCGGTGTGAAGCAGCGTGGGCAGCCATCGCTCCCTCCCACCCTCAGAGCTGGTTTGCTTGGAGTTGTTCCGCAACCAGAATGTGTATAAAATATTCAAATACTACCTTGAGTGGGCATTTGAAGTCATTCTGTTATGGCTGTTATGCCCCCTCTTGGTTTTCTCAAAAGCGTGAAAAACTTCAAATTTGATAAATCATCACTATCTCCCTTCTCTTGAGGAAATCCTTTAAAATCTAATTGCGGTCCCTGGGGGTCCCAGCTTTAGCTCCAGAGCCCGGATCACAGAGCACCATCTCTGCGAGCGCTGCCAAAGCAAGCTGGGTTTGTAAGTCAGCCAGACTCCAGAGCACCAACTGCAGCCTTGGGGTAAAAAACCCCAAAACACCCTCTCGAGGCGACAACCTAATGACAAGAGGCGCTGAAGACAAGCCCTGCCAGCACCATCCCCTGCCTGGGCAGCGGGCACAGCCCAGCATCTTGGTGTTTAATCTGTGGAAAGCTACGACCCTGGGGACAGGTTACAGCCCGTGCTACGAATCCACCTTCCTCAGGGCTTCACCTACACGTGGGGAGGGAGCGGGGCTGCCAGGCTTGGGAACGGGGCTGCAGACAGAACCCAGCTCCGCTGCCAGACCATTTGCTGACAGAATGACTGTTTTATACGGCTATAAGAGCAGCTAAAAGCGCAGCTGTCTGAAAAGCAACAAAATCTATGATGTGTGCTTCTAAATCCAATGACAGCTGGCAGCGCTGCGCTGCAGCTCATTCCTTCTTTTGCACAGTTTAGCTAAAACACTTCTCGGTGATCGCCCTGATTTATCAACAAACAGCAGTTTCTGGAACAATTTTAAAGCCTTCCCAAATAGGCAAGAAGTGGTCAGCTCTTCAAGCACTAAGCAATCCCTGAGCTCCCAAATAGGCAGGCGGCTGGGGATGGCCGGGGATGGCTGATGGGAGGACAGAACTGCCCTCCCCGGCCACCTTGCAGGGAGGACAGCACTGTGGGTCGCATCGGGGTGGGAGGCTTTGAGGGAGAAGCACCTGGGCAGCTACAGAGCATTACCCATGGCGGGGGGAAATGGTGATTTATATGCTTTAAAGGCGGCTTAAGGCACCAACGTGAGCCTTTCTGCACTGCCAGGGAGAAGAGGTGACTTGGTCCCTGCACAGCGCTGCTCCCCAGCCGAGGAAGCCCCATGGAGGGGGATCTCCTCCTGCAGCCGAGTCTGACCTCCCAGGCAGGGGAAACCCCCGTGCAGCCCAAACCCACCCAGATGGGTACAAGAGAACGCCCGAGCTGGCTGTACAGCTGGACGCTGTAACATGAGGCAGAGCAAGAAGACCCCATGGCAGGTACCATGCCTGTCCCCACGCTCACCTTCTCCTGCCGGCTGTGGAGAAGGGTCTGTGGGGCAGGCGACAGCAGCTGTCATGGGGACCATCCCTGTACATCACTTGTGACTCAGATAAACTGCATCACAGAATCACAGAATCCCATAATCTCAGACTGATACAGAGTTGGAAGGGACCTCTGGAGATCATCTAGTCCAACCCCCTGCCAAAGCAGGGCCACCCAGAGCAGGTCCCACAGGAACGTGTCCAGGTGGGTTTGGAATGTCTCCAGAGAAGGAGACTCCACCACCTCCCTGGGCAGCCTCTGCCAGGGCTCTGCCACCCTCAC